>BLSH010517669.1:1740452-1759747 GCA_018402905.1 Glandirana rugosa | reverse complement strand
TCGGAAGAACTAGGGGAAGTCAGACGTAAAGTATGAGTTGTGAGGTGTCTTTGACGAGAAGATTTTGATTATTTGCTAGATGATTGTCGGTTTTGGTTACCTGTGATAAGACGTCCCGGCAGAATGACTCGCCCGTCTCACACGGGTCCCCGGGGTCCATTTGTGTCCCGGGGTAGTCCCGGCCAAGAGGACGTTATTTAATAGAACGTCGTTACACCTCCAATCGACCTTCCTTCCTTACTGACGTCAGACCAGAGACGATCACTGATGAACGTCGACCCGAGGGTGGATGTGGGGGCGGAGCTACTGACATTCGACAAAGACAGCATTCACATTCATTAAGGGCAGGTGACACTGACAGTCCAGCTGGTGGGCAGAAGTAGAACTAGTACCCGCTCAGCCCGACTCCTGAGCCCAGCTGCATGTAGTCACTAGCAGAGACCAGACTGCAGTCATTCCTTCCTTCCAGCTAACCTCCACATTGCTGCAAGATAATTTATTGCAGGAGAACCGGCCCTGATGGGGCCCTGTGTTTACCTGGGGCCCCTGGGCACACTCTGCCCGCTCAGTAAGACGGCCCTGCAGAATAGTGTCCATTGGTTTTGGCTGTTAGTAGATCGTTTATTAGTTTTAGAAGAGCAGTTTCTGTGGAGTGTTGAGTATGAAATGCAGACTGAAGGGGATCAAGAAGGCTATTCTCGGCAAGGTGGTTGCTCAGTCGGTTGTAGACTAAACGTTCAAGGAGTTTGGATAAAAAGGGGAGCAAGGAGATGGGGCGTAGTTTGTTAGGATTGGTTGGGTCCAATGAAGGCTTTTTAAGTATGGGGCTAACTAATGCATGTTTTAGAGAGTTGGGGAAGATGCCAGAAGAGAGGGAGAGATTGAAAATGTGGGTTAAAGAGTGCAGAATCGAGGCAGAGGGTGAACGTAGTATTTGCGAGGGAACAGGATCCAGCAGGCAGGTGGTTAGTTTGACGTTAGCAAGTCGTTTTGCAACCTCATCTAAAGTGGTGGGGTTGAATGAGGGAAGTAGTAATTCTACCTGTAGGCATGAAGTGTGAAGCGTGGAAGGGATCTCTTCACGAATTGTTTCAATCTTCAGTTTGAAGTGATTGGCAATCTCCTGGGCAGTGAGTGAAGTAGTGGGTAGAGGCAGAGGAGGACGAAAGGAGAGTTGAAAGTAGAAAAGAGTTGACGAGGACGGGATAAGTTGTTAATGAGAGTGATAAAATAGGTCTGCTTGGCAGTGTGGAGGAAGGAATTGTATTTTTGGAGGGCAGATTTATACTGGTTGAAATTTTTTTGAGATTTAGTCTTACACCATAGGCGCTCAAGAGCACGCCTATGTTTTTTCAGACTTCTAGTGTCATCTGTTTGCCAAGGTTGAAAGAGTCGGGGCCTGATTCTGTGAGTGGTGAGAGGGGCTAGTGTATCCAGGGAGGCTAAAAAGTGAAGCATTGTAGATTGAAGTGGCTAGGTCGGTGCAGGACAGGGGTGCGATTTTGTCATAGAGGTGGTCAGTAGCAGAATAGAGAAGAGAAGGGTTGAGATGGTGTAGGTTTCTACGGGTAGCTGTTAGGCGGTTGGAGGCAGAGGAGTTGGAGGAGAGGGAGAGAGTGAAACTAATAAGGAAGTGATCAGAGAGAGGGAATGGATAGTTGGAGAGGTTGCATGGAGTGCAAAGGTGGAAGAAAACCAGCTCAAGGGTATTGCCTTCAGAGTGAGTAGCAGCATGTATCCATTGCTTCAGTAGGAGGAGGTCCACTTTACCCACTGTTTGCCATATGACTTTATGACTTTACAATAGCAATTGGAGGTGTGGTTGTTCATTAACGTATTCATCTATCCATTTTATTTTAGTGGATATGTTTTATAACAAAGTAGAAAATATTAATTTTTCTCAAAATTTTCAGGGTTTTTTCAATTACATAATAAAAAAAATAAAAGAAACCGAGTGATGATCAAATCCCACCAAAAGAGAGCTCTATTTGTGTGAAAAAAAATGATATAATTTTCATTTGCGTACAATGTTGCATGATCAAGTAATTGCCAGTAACATAATCTGGGGGTTATCATTCTTCACATACAGCTTTCAAAGTTTGTAAAGGCCCCCCTCCCCAAACCATACATTTTCTGAATGCATATGACTTGGAAAGAGTAAAAAAAATGTGCTACAGATTTTTTTTATGTCACACAATAGTTGTGCAAACACTTTTTTTCAATAGAAATTTATTAAAATCATTATTAGCGCACACAATCCCAACATAACTTACAGAATTCCTGCTAAATTCCTACTAAGATCTCATTTACATGGAGTGTACTAAAGTCTATGCACATGGATGGCCATGTTTACCCGCATGGGGATGCTCAGGTGTTCCATGCATCTTCGTGTAGGAAGTTCCATTCATGTCAAATGGGATGCAGCGGCTGCATGGGTACAGCCACTGCTACCAATCTGACATCCATGTGGCTGTAGGTTCAAGGCCCCGAATGCAATCAGTGTGAGCTCAGGGGTATGCGCCCGGACTCACACAAATGTCAAATTGGACGCAGAGGCTGCGTTTGTGCAGTTGCTACATCCCAGTTGAGATCAATGGGACTGCCTGCACAGGGATGTACAGAACACCTGTTCATCCTGTGTGGGTAAACACAGCCTCACAGGGACATACTCTGTAGTATGCCCTCTGTGAATGAAGCCTTATTATTTTAATTCTAATATTTTGTACATTTATTTGGGGAGGAGTGGAGTGATGGGGGCTTTGGTGAGATATCATGGCTCTAAACAGACCCTGATGCCTCTTTTTATAGATAAAGGAATGGACTGCAGTCATAGGGGAAGATTTACTAAAATTGTTACACAGAATCTGGTGCAGCTCTGCATTGTAATCAGCATCAGCTTCTAGGTTTTATTGTTACAGCTTAATTGAACAAGCTGAAGTTAGAAACTGCTTGTTTACTATGCACAACTACACCAGTTGTGGTAAATCTCCCCTATAAAGTCCTCAGTCCCTTTCTCTGCCGCCTTAGCTACACTGCAGAAGAATGAATAGAAGTCTCTGTATAGAGGCTCCTATTCATTTGCAAGCTGAAGCACAGTAAACACAGTTTACTATGCATCAATGATGAATGAACACAGTGAGTGATCGTTACTGATTGCTTACTCAGGAAAAGAAGGGGGCCGGTAAACACATGTTTACCAACATCCCCCCACCCCATCCTGACTTTGATCCCCCACCTGTGCCCAAGCAGCAGATGCCACCTTGGGAGGGGGAGGAGGGCAGGCGACACTGTGGAGGTGCTAGGGAATTGGCGAGAGGAGGTCCACTGCAGGGGGAGGCGACAGAGCTGGTAGGGGAGTCTATTTGTATATTGTTAAAACCCCTGTGGCTCATCTACTGCAGGGTAGCCACAGGGGTTATGTGTTCTGGAGGGAGGGGATTGAAGAATTGGTGCTGGTGGAGGCGGGGGGGGTCCATGCTGCAGGGGATTAAAATGGCAGGGAAAGTGGACATAAGAGTGGGGGGGGGGGCATTTCAGGTGTCGGCAATACCGGTACCTAGTGTGTGTATTTAATGGAATCCACATTCATTCCACAGTACACATTTGCCAGCCTCATAATATCCCCGAAGACTGGACACTGAATTCACATCCTAGGAGCCCAAGGAATTCACAGTTTGTCTACACTTTTGTGTACACTGGGATCTCCGGAACCTGGTTTGTGTATTGCGATAGGAAAAGTTTACAGCCTAATGGAATTCACACCTTAAAGAAAGTAGCATTTATCCACCTAATTGAAGATAATACACATGTGCAATGTCCCAAAGATAAAGCATGAAAGTGGATTTATGTAAAAAATATTTCACTTCACAAAACCATTTCTTGGCAAAAACACATATAGGTGCATAACATAAGTGCAATAAACCCAGAGCCCATTGAAAAAGGTATGGCAAGAAGTAACCCCAATATCGTAACCACTTCAGCCCCGGAAGGATTTACCCCCTTCCTGACCAGAGCACTTTTTTGCGATTCGGCACTGCGTTGATGTAATTGACAATTGCTCGGTCGTGCAATGCTGTACCCAAACAAAATTGATGTCCTTTTTTCCCACAAAGAATTTTCTTTTGGTGGTGTTTGATCACCTCTGCGGTTTTTATTTTCTGAGCTATAAGCAAAAAAAGAGCAACAATTTTGAAAAAAAAAACCAATATTTTTTACTTTTTGCTATAATATATATCCAAAAAATATATAAAAAAACAAATGTACTCATCAGGTATGGCCGATATATATTCTACATATTTTTGAATAAAATCGCAAAAAGTGTTTATTGATTGGTTTGCGCAAAAGTTGCCACATTTACAAACCTTGAGAATTCATTTATAGCGTTTGTAATTTTTTTTTTTACTGGTAATGGCGGTGATCTGCGATTTTTATCAGGACTGCTATAGTACGGTGGACAGATCAGACATTTACACTTTTATGGACCAATGACATTTATACAGTGATCAGATCTAAAAATAGCCACTGATTACTGTGTAAATGTCACTGGCAGGGAAGAGGTTAACCTGCAGGGTGCGATCAAGGGGTTAACTGTGTTCCCTAGGCGTGTTCTAACTGTGTGGGGGCTGGGCTGGCAGGGGCATGACAGATCTAACTGATCCCAATGACCGGGATCACTGTCATGCCCACTAACAGAGGGTGATCACGGGTCACCAGCGGACATCGAGTCCATCCGACCCGCAGCCACACTCAGGCAGAGTGTGGCGGGCACGAGGGCACACTGCAACTGCGGCTGCGCGGATCGCCGTTTATAGACGGCAAACTGCATAGTGGAGCCAACATGCCGCAGTAAATGTACGCGAGGCGGTTGGCAAGTGGTTAATGAATGCAAGAACACATTTCAACATCAATGACTAAAAACAGAAAAACACATTATAATTACTAATGATGTGTGTAATGAAAATCCTGGGCCCAGGGTGAATTCTGGTGGTGGATATTGCCAGTGTGTACCACAATGCTGTAATAACTGGATGGATGGTGTGATGGCTGTGGTGGTGGTGAGTGTTGGTATTCTGTCACATATGTATTTTTTGTTAATTCTCCCCTGACCCCTTTGTTAAGAATTTCCAGCAACAAACTTTCATCCAACTGTCTTTGTTCTGACATTTTGTGCAACTTGTTGTCTGCAACACTTCCAAAATCATCAGACTCACCTGGCTTTCTTTGAAGAGCAGCAGTGGTCTTTGAGAGAAAGAAACATGTGGCATCTTCTGGATTCTTCCTCTTTTTGGACCTGAGGACTGGTGGTATTGGAGTGGACAACATATCTGTGACAAGTCCCTCACTGAGCCAACCAATGTCACTTTGCAGGAAGTGAGTGTAATTAATGGCCTGACATTGGGGAGACTGTGCCCTGCACATATAAGTGAAATGAAAACATATTTTGTTTTCTCCATAAATGTAAGATACTGGTTACATTATTCATTACTATCCTTTTTCTTGGTACAAGAATTTTATTGGGTTTTATCATAGATAGAATATATAGCAAAAGGATACAGTAAATTCCAAATATCAAGCATAGAGAATTTACAGTTATAATAAATTCAAATAAAACCTGCATGATATGTAGATATACAGGAGATATGTAAATAAAGTAAAATGAAAAGAAAACTTCTTAATGAGTAAATGTTGTACCAAGATCAGTCGGTAAGGATATATCCAAAGTTTGGTTTAATACAAACTATGTATTAAATGAAAGTATAGAATGTGATGAATCATAAATGTAAAAAAACAATGTTTAAAACAGAACAAAAAAAAACAAACATTAAGAACAGTAATAATAATAAAAAAAAGATAAATTAAACCCAAAAAAGGAGGGGGTTTAGAGGGTTAGAAAAGGAGAATAGGGGAGTGAAGGGATAGAGTAAGTGGAATTTTTTCCGACTGGGAATCATATTAATTTCCTTTCTGATTTGGTAAAGCCA
This sequence comes from Glandirana rugosa, assembly GCA_018402905.1. NCBI lineage: Eukaryota > Metazoa > Chordata > Amphibia > Anura > Ranidae > Glandirana > Glandirana rugosa. The sequence goes on along the minus strand of BLSH010517669.1, from coordinate 1,753,766 downwards.
GATTGCTGATTTGGTAAAGCCAGATTGCTGATTTGGTAAAGCCAGCGATTGGTTTATGTAAAATAGCATTCCACAGATCACAGATTAGGAACCTATTAAAAAGAAGATTAATTAAATTACAGGTGAATCTTTAAAGTGCCTGAACAACGAAGCACTGCCACCATATATGACACAACGTACCAGGAGAGTTGCAACCATAGAAGCACAAAGAGGAAACGCATGGCATAAAGTTGGAGCCATATACCAGCGAAGTAACATCTTATAGGCATTCTCTTGAGCTAGGGCATTAATGGAACAATGAGATATTGCATACCAAATTTTACTCCATTCACAAGAGTCTGGTTATTCACATAAATACAGTTCCCAAATGAGAACATATTGTGGCTTAAAGAGGTTGTAAACCTCGCTTTACACGTTGTACCTATAGGCAAGCCTAGAATAAGGCTTACCTATAGGTACTGTAAATATCTCCTATACATGCACAGTTCAGAAGATATTTACTGTATACTGCACCGATGATGTCATCTGCGCATGCGCTCTGAAGAAACGGGCACCCGTGCTGTTTCTTCAGTAGCGAGTCCCACGACCGGCAGCTCCCGTCGCGGCTCCGCCCAGTCACAGAGCCGGAGTCCATGGCCTCGGAAGGAGAGGGGCGAAGATGGATGTGGCCTGGGACGGCGCAGGCTTTCTTTGCAAGATTTTTCTGAAGGGTTTACTTCCTCTTTAAAGATGTATGCAGGATTAATTAAGGTTGAGTATAGAAGAGAAATCAGACCAGTGGAATGAGGAGTATTTATTTTCAAAAGGAGTTAAGAGTTGGGTAAGTCTGAATGTTTTGAGGAGCTTGTAAAATCATTTCTGAAATCTGGTTCAAACGAGAGTATTCAGAGATAGGAAGTTGCTAGTTTTCTTGGAGGTATGAAAATGATTTAATGACATCAAGGGTTAAAAGTTCATGTACATACTGTATACCCTTTGTTTGACCACCAAAGAAAAGTAGAGGGATTTTCAAAAGTAGGAAGGAATAAAGGATTATTAATTATACCCGTAAGTGGAAGATGTGAAGATATCAGTCAGCTTGAATATTTTGTCCCATTGTTTTAGGGACAACTGTAAAATAGGGTCATCAATAGAAGGGCGAAGTTTGGGGGGAGCCAAATTAGGTTATAGATTGGCATAGGAGAGCAGTTCAAAATGTTGAGATAAGTCAGAAGTAGCATGACGAACCATTAAGGGTGCTATTTGAGCTGCTTAGTATTTAGAAATATTGAGTACATTAAGAACACCAAATAATTTTTTCCGATATAAAAAATTAGCTATGAAATGAACTGCGATACGTGATTTCTTGCCACCCCATATAAATTCCCATGTTTACGTTGTTCAGTCCAAAGAATGTGCATGGGTATATGAACAGGCAAGATATTAAAAAATTAAACAGTTTGGGAAAGTATATAATTTTAATAGCACAGATCTTGCCAAACCATGACGGGGTGTACAGAAAGAAGAAATATTCAAAAGAATATAATCTGCAAAAAACAATATTTTATGATGTGTATCCACAAAAGAAAGGCCATGGATAGATGTATTAGATCTAAGAGCAGTTGCCAAAGGTTCAATAGCCAAATAAAAAGGATTGGGGGCAATGGGAAACCTTTTCTAGTGCCACAAAGAATATTAAAAGAGGTAGACGAAAGGCCTGCGCGTTTAAAAAAAGCAGTGGAATGAGCATATAAAGCATATATCCAAGCTAGAGATTTGTCCCCAAATCCCCATTTATGAAGTACATAGAATAAACAAGGCCATGATAATGAATCAAATGCCTTTCTAATATCAAGTGACAACAGCATTGTTTCAAGAGATCTGGATTTAGCTAGATATATTAGTTGAAAAACACATCAAATGTTGTCTCCTGCTTGTCTTGACTTAAAGCGGTAGTAAACCCGTTGCCAAAAAAAAAAAAAAAATCCTGCAAGACAATAGCATAATATGTTAGTATGCATCGCATACTAACATATTATGAAATACTTACCTTAGAACGAGGCCCCCGATGCCCGAGTCGGTCAGCGCTATGGACGCTGACATGTTAGTCCTCTTCTTTCTTCCGGGTACACGGCTCCGGCGCTGTGAGTGGCCAGAGCCGCATGACGTCACTCCCGGGCATGTGCGTGGGAGCTCTTCGTTCCGGCAGCCAGCTCTGAGTTGCCGGACGCCTCAGCCGGATTATCAGAGCTCATGCGCCGCTAATGTCAGCGGCTGCATGCAGGGCGAATATCTCCTAAACCAGAGATATGCAATTAGCGGACCTCCAGCTGTTGCAAAACTACAAGTCCTATCATGCCTCTGCCTCTGGGTGTCATGCTTGTGGCTGTCAGAGTCTTGCTATGCCTCATGGGATTTGTAGTTCTGCAACATCTGGAGGTCCGCTAATTGCATATCCCTGTCCTAAACCATGCAGGTTTAGGAGATATTCTTTTTACCTACAGGTAAGCCTTATTATAGGCTTACCTGTAGGTAAAAACAGCTTTGGGGGTTTACTAACACTTTAAGTGTAGGAAACCTACTTGATCCTTGTGTATGTGTTTTCCTAAGAATGTATAAATTCTATTGGAATCTTTGCTATGAGTTTAACATCTGTGTTAAGAAGAGGAATATATCTATAATTAATACAAATAAATGGATCAAAATGAGGTTTGGGTAACATCACAATGGTAGCTTCCCTAGGTAAGATGCTGCCACAACAAAGGAAATTAAAATAAGACAGTAAGGGGTTGATTTACTAAAATTGGAGGGTTCAGAATGCAAAATCTCTCTTCAACATGTTCAAAGCCTTGACAATAAAACCTGGAGACTGATTGGTTTCTATGCAGAGCTGCACCAGATTTTGCACTCTCTAGATTTAGTAAATCAACCCCTAAGTATGGAATTAAAATTTCCGACATTGTTTTATAAAAAAAAGGAGGCTATATGCATCAAGACTGGAGCATTTGTTAGTTTTCAATGATTTGAAACCAGTCATGATTTCTTCTGATGTAATTTGTGAATTAAAGTGATTGTAAAGGCACATGATTTAAAAAAAAACAAAAAAAAACAAACATGTCATACTCACCTCCTCTGTGCAGTGGTTTTACACAGAGTGGCCCCTAACCCCGTCGTCTGGGGTCCTCCATTGGTGCTCCGTGCTCTTCCTCTTCTTGAGTGACTACCACACTTCCCTGGGGTCACCCATGCAGCTGCGCTTCCGAGTCCTGCTGTTGTGTGGATTCACACAAACAGCAGGACTCGGCCCCGCTCCCCAGCTCCAGGGTCACTGGACTTGATTGACAGCAATGGGGGCCAATAGTTCCCCAGCTATCAATCTAGCCAATGAGATCCGGAGCAGCTCAAGTGAGCTGCGGGGCTCGTCCCCGCTGCGGGTTCGTTTCGGACTCAGGTAAGTAAAGGGGGGTTCGGGGGGCTGCTGAAGATAAAAAGGTTTTTCACCTTAACCAGTTAACAACCGCCCTATAGTCAAATGACTGCTACAGGGCGGTTGCTTAACCAAGGGAGGGCATACTATGACGTCCTCCCATGAATGGGCTTCCTGTGCGCCCCCTGGAGCATGCACCCGGTAACATTTGTGACGCTTCACGGATCACAGTGAATGGCCGATCACATGTAAACAAGCCGGCGGAAGTTATGGCTTTTCTCTCCCCTCTCCGCATCGATCGGTGCAGTGTGTGTGTGAGGAGAGGGGGAGAGAGCAGATGCTGCAGCGCTGTGGGCTGCTATGTGACAGGCTGCACCCCCACCATCCATCCAGCCTCACCCAGCCAGGCATCCTCACCCAGGCGGCCATCCATGTTCACCCACCCAGCCATCCTCGCCCATCCATGCTCACCCACCCTGCCACCCATCCATCCTTCCATGCTCAGCCATCCTCACCCATCCATGCTCACCCATCCAGCCATCCTCACCCAGCCATGCTCACCCATCCAGCCATGCATGCTTATCCACCCATCCATGCTCACCCAGCCATCCATCCATGCTCACCCAGCCATCCATCCATGCTCATCCAGCCATCCATCCATGCTCATGCCCACCCAACCATGCTCACCCATCCCTGCTCACCCACCCAGCCATGCTCACACACCCATCAGTGCTCAGTCATCCTCATCCCTGCTCATCCATACATATCCGTGCTCAGTCATCCTCATCCATGCTCATCCATCCCCATCCATGCTCAGTCATCCCCATCCGTGCTCAGTCATCCTCTTCCGTGCTCAGTCATCCTCTTCCATGCTCATCCATCCTCATTCGTGCTCAGTCATCCCGATCCGTGCTCAGTCATTCCCATCCGTGCTCATCCATCCCCATTCACAGCTCTTCCATCCCCATCCATGGCTCATTTATGCCTCATTCATGCTATTCCATACCACATCAGTTCTAATCCTTGACACATCCATGCCACTACAGTGCCCAGCCATGCCACTACAATGCCCATCCGTGCCACTACAGTGCCCATCCATGCCACTACACTGCCCATCCGTGCCACTACAGTGCCCATCTGTGCCACTACAGTGCCCATCCGTGCCACTTCAGTGCCCATCCTTGCCACTACACTGCCCATCTGTGCCACTACAATGCCCATCCATGCCACCACAGTGCCTCACAATAAAAGGTAGTCAAATTTGATTTGAAATGTATGCCCCTAGAACACTTTATGTTGCTCCCTGCATGTTGGGCCTCTGTATGTGGCCAGGCTGTGTAAACGTGTCACACATGTGGTATCCCCATACTTGGTAGGAGTAGCAGAATATTTTTTGGGGTGTCATTTTTGTTAGGTATATGCTATGTGTTAGAAATATTGTATAAATGGACAACTTTGTGAAAGAAAAAATGCATTTTAATTTTCCAAAATTTGTGGAAAAAATTACATGTTTAAAAGACTCATTATGCCTCCTAGAATATACGTTGGGGTGTTTGCTTTATAAAATGGGGTCATTTTTTGGGTGTTTCAATTGTCCTGGTGCTCCTGGACCTTCAAAAGTGCCAGAGGTAGTCAAGAAAATGTAATGTATGCTCCTAGAACGCCTGATGGTTCTCCCTGCATGTTGGGCCTCTGTATGTGGCCAGGCTGTGTAAAAGTCTCACACATGTGGTATCGCCATACTCAGGAGGAGTAGTAGAATGTGTTTTGGGGTGTAATTTGTGGTATGCATATGCTGGGTGTGAGAAATAACCTGTTAATATATGACAATTTTGTGAAAAACAAAAAAAAATCTTCATTTTGTAAAGAATTGTGGGAAAAAAATTACAGCTTCAAAAAATTCACCATGCCTCTTACTAAATACCTTGGATTGTCTACTTTCCAAAAAAGGGGTCATTTGGGGGTTATTTGTACTTTCCTGGCTTGTTAGTGTCTCAAGAAATGAGATCTGTACATCAGGTGTGATCAATACTTGGCACCATAGCTTGTAGACTTTATAACCTTCACAAAAAAACAAATAATATACAGTAATTTGTTTTGTTTTTTACCAAAAATATGTAGCAGTATAAATTTTTTCCAAAATTTATGAAGAAAAATTACTAATTTTGCAAAATTTTATGACAGAAACAAAGAAATTTTTTTTTTACAAAATATTCAGTCTTTTTTTACTTATAGAGCAAAAAATAAAAAAACCCAGTGGTGATTAAATACCACCAAAAGAAAGGTCTATATGTGTGATAAAAAAGGACAAAAATTTCATATGGGTACAGTGTTGCATGACTGAGTAATTGTCATTCAAGATGTGAGAGCACTGAAAGCTGAAAATTGGTCTTGTTGTTAAGGGGGTTTAAGTGCCCAGTAGTCAAGCCACCCCCCTCTGCCAATCCCTCCATTGGCTGCCACTCGCCCAGCGAATTAAATTTAAAATACTAACAATCAGCTACAAAGCCATCCACAACTCTGCTCCCAGCTACATCATCAACCTTGTCTCAGAATACCAACCTAACCGTCCTCTTCGCTCCTCCCAAGACCTCCTGCTCTCCAGCTCCCTCATCACCTCCTCTCATACTCGCCTCCAAGACTTCTCCCCAGCCTCTCCCATCCTCTGGAACTCCCTACCCCAATCGGTCAGAATGTCCCCAAATCTATCCACCTTCAAGCGATCCCTGAAAACGTTTCTCTTCAGGGAAGCCTATCCTGCCACCATCTAATAACTACACTCCTTTTTTCTCAATCAGCTCATCCCCCGCAGTTTACTGCCCTTTTGTATCATTTAACCCTCCCTCCTAGATTGTAAGCTCTAACGAGCAGGGTCCTCCGATTCCTCCTGTATTGAATTGTACTGTGATTGTTCTGTCTGCCCTAATATTGTAAAGCGCTGCGCAAACTGTCGGCGTTATATAAATCCTGTATAATAATAATAGTCAAGTGGTTAATGCATAGAATGCATTAAGGTGAAAAACCTTGAGGGTTTACAACCCCTTTAAGCATGGAAATTAAGTCAGAAAATGGAGAAGGTAATGTTATATTTTTTAAAAAATTGATCAGCTGCAGCATCTTAAAAAGAGGATGGAGTGGCATATAAATGGGATAAATGACTTTCAAATTCAGAAAGTGTATTGATTGGATGAAAACACATTTTATTATTTGCTGTAAAGAGGGAAATGGACAGTTTTTGCCTAGGCATGGAAACCAGCAAGTAACTGAAGGAATGCAAAAAAAGTTTAAGACAAGTAAATAGCATAAGGATTAGAAATTAGACATGTGCAATTTGTTTTGTAACGATTTGAAATTTGGTCAAATTTTGCATCTGAATGTCACAGAAATAACAAATTATCTGAAAACGATTTAACGTAACATAACGAATATCAGAACAAAATGATGTATCTTACAAATGAAAACTAAACAAAACAAAACTTTCCTTTGTGCACAAGTCTATTAGAAGTAGTCAGTGTTGATTGAGAGAGTTGTTGTTGTAAAGAGAGATCTAATTTCAAATCTAATTCAATTTTACATCTATTCCGTCCTTTCTTACGTTGGAAGGAGAGTGGGATTATATATTATCCCCTTTATTGTTTAAAACATATTGAGTAGAAATAGATTTAGGTTGAGCAAGAATTTCTGGAATAGAAAGCAGTCATTCAGGGATCAAGAAGGGTGTTGAATTCTAATCACTAGAAAAGGACAAAAAAATGATAGTTGGATGGTGGTCTGACCAAGGTACAGGTAAGATTTTTGAATGGGAGATCCAAATATGGTCAGTGAAAGTGAAAAAATCTTGTGGTTCTGAGTAATAAGTATAATCTCTGAGAAGAGGATTTAGCTCCTGACAAGAATCTATGAAATGTGAGAATAAGTCACAGAAACAAGGAATATGAAGAAATAGAGCAGGTGGTAGGTTTGGACTTGTGAAGCTTAACGTTAGTGACCAAATTTGAGTCTCTGAATCAAAAGAAAACACCTTTACCATATGCTGCAGCAAGTTCCTCTAGGGAAGAGAGAAAGGGCAATTGAGAGGTGTTAGTTGCATAGTAGACATGTAAGTGTAGTTTGATAAGTGGGATGGAAATAGAGTTGAGTGAGCAGAAATATGTATCTTTTGTAGATGCAATGTTGATGTGATTGAAGAAAATTGAAGACTTTACGTTTAGAAGGGGAGTTCAATCCTTGAGTATTGAAAGTGAGGATTTTAAGAGTCATAGGGGAAAATCGAGGAAGTGATGAGAAAAAGGAGTTTATCCAAATGCGTAAACATGAGTAGGTGGGAGTCGTGGCCAGGAAAAGGGAAGGAAGAAGAAGGGTAAAGAAGGAAGAGAGAGGTAGAAGAAAACTGAAGGGGAATTAAAAAAAAACAAAAAAAAAACAAACAAACAATGAGGTTAATAGAAAAATTATTGTAATAACAGATGAAATGTAATAACTATTCCAAGGAGGTGAAATACTTCCAGGGCATTGTCACTACTGAGGAATAAGACATTCCAAAGGCATAACATAATACAATTCAGGGTCAATCTAAAGAGGGGAGGGAGGAAGAGGGGAGGGTGGGAGAAGAGATAGTACATATAATAAAACAAATGAGATATTTATTAACATAGATATATGTTTAAATAAAAAAAACATTAGTGGAATAAAAATAATAAACGAAAAAATAATATTGTTATCATATTAGTTGTCAAAAATATTAAATGAGCGTTCAAAAATATATTGAATATATATGTAATAAATATAGAAGTATAGCTACAACTCCAGGTACATACAGATAACATGCATATATAATATGTATAATATATGATGGATAAGGTATATAATTGTTTTACAATGAAGTGTATATTTATCACAATTAATAAAAATCATGGATAGACTTTTCAGCCAGATTATAAGAAAATAAATTCATATGAGATACCTATCAAACTAGTAAGCTGGAAAATATTGCTATGAAAATAGACTAAAAATAATTCATATCTAGTATAAGGATAAATATAATAAGTGAATTCATAAATAAAGTAAACAAATAAATATTGAAATTAATAGATAAACACGTAGTAAAATTAAAATAGTAAAAGCAAGTGTATAAAGGTATATACATATAGGTGCTAATACTTATGATAGAATAAGTTATATTAGAAAAATAAATATAGTTAAAAAATAATATAATTTAATATATATTTCAAAAAAGGCGCTATTATCCTTTTTTTTAAAAAAATTAAAGAAGTTCTTTATTGAAAAAGTTAACAAACATACATCCGATATTCATGCCAGAAAAATTTCCCACCAATATACATGTATGACATCCCCATATCCAATCACCATCACAAAAGCTTTTAGTAAACCTTATCAATTCCTGTTTCATACCTGTATGAAAATGCCCAGTGTTGGTTTCTTATACAATAGTTCTACACCCGAAATCACATTCACAATATTCTGTCTAGAATTAGATCAATTGGGGTCAGCCCTGGGGTGTCAAGCCAAGGCAACCAAACTGATTGATATGTATGCGGGCACCCCCTGTGTTGGAATATGTACTTTTCCAGGCACAGTGTATATCCCCCATGGCTGCAGCCCACTCCTTCCAGGTGGGAGGTTCAGCCGATTTCCAATGCCGCAGGATTAATTTCCTAGCCTGAAATAGTGCCCAAGCTATTGCCTGCTTAGTTGTATCTTCCATCAGAAGGTTGTCCAAGACCCAAAAGGTAGGGTTTAGGATCCCATCTAATAGTGACTTGAAATACCCAATTAAGGGTGTCTAGGACTTTTCCCCAGTATATATGTATCTTGGGGCATCTTCATAGTGGATGGATTAGATCCTCATAATCCCTGGCACACCTGGGATATATAGATTCCCCTCTCACTCCCATTTTAAAAAGCCTCGCTGCCGTAAGATGAACTCTAAAAAGGATGTACAACTGTGATAGTCTCTGTAACATTCAGCGAACACATCTGTATAGCCTGTAGGGCTTCCTTCCATTGTTCCTCCTTAAATGTCCCTACATCACACTCCCATCTAGCCTCCACTTGGGAAGGAAAATCCCTCAAGAAAATAAGCAACAACATATAGTGGCATCGTTATATAAATCTCTTGTAGATTTCTACTTTGTCCATATAATTTAAAAAAGGTGTCGAAGATTGCACCCAAATGTGTCAGCACCTGTTTGGGTTCTAACAGCATGCTGTAAATGTAAATAATAAAAGTACATATTTTGTGGAAGCTGAAATTTATATTGCAAAGTGGGGAAAGGGCACAATTTGCGCTATTATCCTTTTTAACAGAAAATGTTCTTGATGTTGCAGCAATTGGCTGGATGCCAGCAGATTTTCTGAAGTGCTGCGCAGAATTGCAGAAGATCAAAGATGCCTTTATTATTGTGCTGTATGAAGGACTTTATCGACCTGCTAGCAAAATGATAGAAATGTTGTTTGAAAAAGTCTCCTAGCAAGGTTGTTTTGTATCATACTATATTTTTGCTGTTGTTTTTTTTATGTTTATCATAATTTGTATACTTTTTCAAATGTTTCTGTATATTGTGAATCTTATTATATCAGGGTATTCCTGATACACAAGAAGGGGTTTGCTGTTCCTAATAATGTCTTATCCGATTTCAGTGTACAGTCTTTATGTGTCTGGAAAAGAATGTATAGTTAAAAACAATTTTTCTCCACCACATTTTGAAGCCATTAATGTGATGTGTGTGTTACTGGAATTCATTTATGCATGGTGTTTTATTCAATGACTTCCTGGTTATGATAGCTATTATAGTCTGGAGAGTACAAACCCAGGGATTCACTCTGCTTTTTAAAAAGGGATATACGTGGATATAGTGTGATCAGTGAAAGAACTTTTCTCAATGGAGGAGAGGAAAGGAGGGGGCGTGTCCCCATTGGATCATTTTTAAAGCAGCTGTGCCTGCAGACCTGAAGCTGTTAACCCCCAATAGAGCTGGAAGTTCACAAGCAGGAAGAGGACAGGATAGCCGTGCAATGAAGATTTCTACAAAATCCAGCAGCCTGCACATCATAGAACAAGGAAGTATAAAACAGTATAAAGCCTTTCCTTCACATAATTAGATATTTAATGAATCAAGCCTAGGATGGCTTGCTATAAAAACTAAACGCTGAGCTAATATGAAAGTCATAAATGAATGCAATTTATTACTAATACCATATGCCTGGAGTTTGCATGTTCTCCCTGTGCCTGCGTGGGTTTCCTCCGGGTACTCCGGTTTCCTCCCACACTCCAAAGACATGCTGTGAGGTTAATTAGATCCTGTCTAAATTGGCCCTAGTATGCGTATGTATGAATGTGAGTTAGGGACCTTAGATTGTAAGCTCCCTGAGGGTAGGGACTGATGTGAATGTACAATGTATATGTAAAGCGCTGCGTAAATTGACGGCGCTATATAAGTACCTGAAATAAATAAATAAAATATTATATGTATCTTTTAAATGCAAGCAGCGTAGTACTTGATGTTGATTTGGTATCAGACTTTATGAACCTCTGTACAGGCGGTCCCCTAGTTACAAACATCCGACTTACAAACGACTCCTACTTACAAACGGAGGGAGACAACAGGCAATGAAAGGGAAATCTACCCCTAGGAAGGGAAATTCACTCCTGTAAGAGTTATTATGGGAAAAATGTGTCTCCACTGAAGCTTTATCACCAAGGTTTGTTTCCACAACAGCCCAACATTTTCAAAATTAAATTATCATTGGGACAGGAAGTGAGGTGACATCTTCTGAACAGAAACATAGACAGCAAAACAAACATTACAGGGGTGTTACCCCTTCCCTATGCTATCCAAAAAGCTTAAAAAATAGTTGTTTTGACTGAAGTTACACTTAAAAAATGTACCTGTTCCCACTTACAAACAAATTCAACTTAAGAACAAACCTACAGACCCCATCTTGTTTGTAATCTGGGTACCGCCTGTACTGCAGATCTGGAATATGAGAGAAAGAAGCAGCATAAGGAGCCAATCAGTTCGTGTGATAACAAGAAAGTAGAGGTTTTTTGGAATAAAAAAAAAAAAAAAGAAAGTAGAGGGACAAAGAGATGATGTTATCACTGTGTTGCTTCTCCTTTTACTATCAAGCCACAAGCTGGGGGTAAGCCCAGAATGATCTGGGCTCAGAGGAAGTGGGTTGAAAGATGCTGGCCATCAGACTGAGAACATCTATCTACATAAAAAGGTACTAAAGGGAAATCTTTAGATTAAACGTGAATATTGCATCAAAAGCTGTTTTGTTTATATAAATAAATAGGCTATTCATTATTATCTAGTTATTTTTAGTTGAAGTTCTGCTCTAATTGTGTTTAAAAATGAGGAAATGGTAACTATATAATGCTATGGGTATGTGGCAGGCCTGAATGTACATGTCCCACCCACTGATTGTTTAACTCATAACTGGCTTTTGCTGAATCAGGACACCTACCCATGATCCAGTCAAAATGTCTCCATCAGCATAGGGCTTTTGGCTTGCATAATTAATGTAGTAACATTACTGGCATAGAACAGATGGGTGTGGGGCACAACCTCTGGATGATATATTACATTATAACAGATCTGATTAATTGTGATAGGACAGAAGTTGGCACAAGCCCAAAAATACTCTCACGGCCATTTGGAAGACCTTTCGGTTTACCGATCTGAATCTAACTACCACTTTTCTCAATTTTCTCATATTTTAAGTTAACACAAAAAGTGTTATTTTCTTTTTTCTGCCTACTTTTCTGAATACAACAATTTAATATACAAATATAAGACCTACGTCCACATTTTTGCAAACAAATTTGTGAACACCTAAAGCCAGAAAATTCTGTTTTCTTTTAAAAAAAAAATCTTCATGAATTCTCTAGAAAATGTCATTGACCCACATTCCTCCCACCAGTGTTGCTCAATGATTGGTGAACTGAGATCCCATTGCATCAGACTTTGCCCTGCACATAGTATCTCTAAGCAATTTCCTAATCACATGTGTCAATACAAACAGTAAAACAAGCTACAGGCTGCCTGTAACATTTATCAAGCACATTTTTAACATTTGTTTTTAAAGCACATGCTTTATAAAGATATATACTGGTTATAGAAGGATAAAACTGTAGACATTTGACATTCACTGTTTACACAGATGAGAAATAGTATAAGTAGATACAACAGAACAGTACCTTGATATACTTGCCCTTCTGTGATCAATCTGTGCGAACTCTGGTAAGTCAAGGACAATTTGTAATCTAGAAAGATAAGGTTCATATGTGCCCTTTACTATTATGTACTCTCACCCAAATATATGTCCATATTTGTGTAACTTGTCACAGGCTAGATAACTAAATGTATTATTTAAATAATTCCAATAAATGGCTGTTTTTTTTTTGTGCCTGCTTCCACCCCATTATAGCAGTACTCAAGACTCATTACTTCTCTGCCAAAGTATAAATGCAGTTTGTTATAGGGAGATGGATGAATCAGAAGCAGGTTTATAGCCAATGATATATTAATGGTACAGATCAATATAATGCACTTTGTAAGGCCAAGTGAAAAAAAGCATCTCCAAAGCAGTAATTTCAAGAAAAGAGACTTCATGCTTTTAAAACTCGGTGAGCAGGGCCATCCTCATACTGCCATTACAAAAAAAAATAAAAGAATAGATCCTGACAGAAGTCACTAGAGTGCATATATACATGTTTTACACATTATTTTTAATATTTACCAAATGGTGCTCATGGAAAAAGAATTGTCTGGTAAAATAATATTAGGTCAGGTGTGTTGCTTGGTCCCATAGTAGTCTCATGTTTTTATGGCTACAGGTCTATTGTCTATTTGACCAACTGCTCAGGTATACATGCTATCAGG
>BLSH010517669.1:1719545-1739468 GCA_018402905.1 Glandirana rugosa | reverse complement strand
CGATGTTTAAAGTGAGTGTACTATGTGAAATAAACTATACTAATAACTGGAAGAAGCCACCTAGACTTTCGGAATAACATGTCTAATTAGCAGAAACTCTTTGACACACGATAATGTTATTGAAATGTATTACACTCCTGGCTTTTACTAATACCTGTGGTGTAGGGTGTTTGATTTAACATTTGTTTAGTCCTTCGTATAAAGTCATGTCCCAAAAATCTCCACAGTACACCTCACGTATATGAATAAATTCTCATTATATTTAATATCAAATAATGAACTGGTAATTTTCGTATACTTTCTTATATGTAGTATCATTAAGTATGTTATCCACGTGATCAACTACTCATTAGTACTATTGTATGAATTACTATGATGTATATTCTTTCATATGCTTTTAATGGTCAAGTAATAAACTATAATTTATATTACTCTTAAATAAGTATATGCACTCCACATGACACCTCTAAAAACCCTGTACTGAAATATGCTTCCTGATTTGTTTACAATTTAGTTTGTGGGATGTGGTGTCCATAATCATTTTCGGTCCTCACATTATGTAAAGTTATTGTAATAGCACACAGTTTCTCAAAGACGATTAATCTGTACAATAAGGCTTTCAGATCCACCGAAGAAGGTCAATAATCATATCAAATAAAGTGTATCATGTGAGTGAAATTTGTAGCTCATTTGCTTTAATAAAGGTAGTTTAAGAATATAGGGTGCCTTTCACACGGGTGGGCCGATTGGGTCCGCCTGTCAGTTTTTTAGGTGGACCTGATCGGACCCTCCATTATCCTCTATAGAGTGACAGAAGTAAACAAATGTGTGTCTGTTTACACCCGTCAACATTCAATCTGATCTGATCAGCTAAAAACAGACAAATATGGATTCATTCCTCATCTGTCTAGTGCACTGGTTTACAAACTGCGACCTAGGGGCCAGATGTAGCCCTATGCTTGCTTTTTTCTGGCCCTCGGGGCACTATTTCATCCGCTGATACCAACAATGGGTCACAATTCCACCCCCATTGACACCAATGGTGGAGTCTGTCCCATGTGAAAGGGGTCTAATACTATGTGGAGCATTTTATATATCTTGGCATTGTCTGAGGGCATCAAGAGGTTTTGATGAATTGGTGAGATTAGAGGAAGGTCTTATGAAAAAAACACCTATGACCTGAATTTGAAATGTTCTAGTGAGTTTGAATGTAGCTACAGGTGTTGGGTACATTTGTTTGTCTTCAAACTTTCCAAAAAGTGTGGGAAAACAAGAAGGAACACAGAAAATGCAAGGATATGTTTTTCATAAAAACTGTATATGGGAAACATGTTTCTTGCTGAACAATTTTATTGTGGCACAGGGGATCTATTTGTTTGTTAGTATGGTGTGAGATATCACAAAAACTAATATTGTTGTGAAGTGTTTTTTTTTAAATTTATTTAGAATATAGCACATTGTGGTTTAATCAGTTTATGTGCTTAAAATTTTACGTGTTACGTATTTAAAATTTGGCAACACAAATGTCTAGAATTTTGTGTGTTATTGAGTGTTGTGTGAGCGATGTCTGCATAATTCGATCATATAATACTGTGGTGAGAAGATAGAGCAGTTTTTGCACATTTATTAAGCACATTTTAAATGCAGATGATCCCATCCCTTGTGGAAAAATAGGGAAATCTAAGGATAAGGAGGGATATCACCGGGAGTGACTTAGGGAGTTCCAATGTCACCACAACATCTTGCAATATAATCTTCTGCCTAATATGTTTAGGAAATAGTGTGGGTGGTATGTAGATCATAAAAGAAAAGAGGGCTCACCAGCCTAGTGCATTATCCCAGTGAATTTATTTTGTAAAAAAAGATATAAAAACTACTCACAAGCATGTAGAAATAAATATGCTTAAGCAGGCCACCATCCAGTGGCTATACAATCCTGGGACCAACAATCTCCAGTACGTAGGGGAAACCATGCAGGAGCCCCTGCTGGCTAACATGTTTTGAGGGTAAACCTTCTTCCTCAGAGCCCCTGAGGAAATGCATTAGCCAGCAGGGGCTCCTGCATGGTCTGCCCTACGTACTGGAGATTGTTGGTCCCATGATTGAATAGCCACAGGATGGTGGCATGCTTAAGCATATCTCTTTCTACATGCATGTTAGTAGTTTTTATATCTTTTTTACAAAAAAATTCCCTTGGGATAATGCACTAGGCTGGTGCGCCCTCTTTTTTTAAATCTTTCTAGTGTATAAAGGACATCCCCTGTCCTGGAGGGCAGCAGGGCCGGAAACATTATCCATCAAGGAGTGGACCATCACTCATAACTGGGCTGGCCATTATACTTATACACAAGAGTGTTTGCTTTTCTGGTGTGTGGATCATCCCTGATAACTATCTGGAAATTATAAAGAAAGAGTTATTCCCTAGCCACATCAGTTTTTTTTTTTTTTGTTGTGAACAATACTCAAATCTGAAATTGATAAATGTGAAAGTGTTGAATGAGGGCACCTATCTGTGCCCAGGGATTAGAAAGAAATAAGATGATATTCTCTGCAAACAAAACAGATTTTTTCTCTTGATGACTAAAGCGTATACAGTGGAATACAGTTGGGGAGGAAAATGAGCGTACCAAGGACTAGATGGATATATTATACATGTTCCCTCCTGTAATTGGAAGAATGCAGAAAGAGATCCTACCATGAAGATATGTGGGACAGTAAAGAGAGTAATTCTACATTCTAAAAAAAAGCCAGATGACCTTATCAAACGCCTTCTTCTACAAAGGATGGGATGACAAAGAAGGATCAGCTAATTTCGACTGTTGAAGTACTACAAGAACCTTTTTGATATTCGCCACTGCTGACAGTCCACAAACCAAACCCACATTATCAAGAGAAATGCATTTGGAAAGCATACCAGCAAGTCTTATCTTTCAATAAATAGTTCGTACTGTTTTGTATATTGCCCTCTCCATGTGCACCTTCACCTTTTAGCTAGTTTCAAACAGGTCAGAGCAGCTGTCATTGTTACTTTTTTGTATTTGGTGCAGACAAACACAGCTGTCTAATAAAGGCAATGTTTATAACCTGAGTAGTTGAATCAGATTTGTTTTTGTTTTATTGCTGGCTAGTTTAAAAGTGTGTTGGGAACCCTCTTTGTGCAAGTCATATGCACTAAACCCTAGTGAACTCTGCTCTAATGCAATCAAAAATCATCAGAAAAATTATAAACCAACGCAAAAGCACCCGCCCTTTTATGGGCAGTTTTTTTAACGCCTCAGTGTGAAAGAGGTCTAAGAATATTGACTATAATACACATACAATAATAAATGCAATACAAACAAACTCAGTGAAAAATCCCAACACAATCTCAATATAAAATCTTAGCTGGGACTTGTGGTTCACCTCCACTTATTTGTACCTGTACCTTGTTATTAATAAATTATACACGTTGGATTTAGAGTGCGGCTGTCAAGCCTCTTCTTCATGGTTTACAATCTCAATATAAGCTTAAGTCCATCACCCTGTTTGTGAAATATTGAGTAAAGGTCCACTAGAATTATAAAATGTGTAATAATGACTTCTTGCAGCCTAAGTTCTCTGACAACCAGTGGATCACCATCGGGACACTTCTACACCGCAACCACCACTGAAAACATGCTTCTTACTGAATCCAAAGGCCCCTTATTATGTAGGTCACAGTGCTCTTTCATAATATTAAAGTAGAATTTCAGCCTGGAGAAAAAAAATTAAAAGTCAGCAGCTAAAAATACTGTAGCTGCTGACTTTTAGTATAAGGACACTTACCTGTCCAGGAATCCTGCGATGTCTTCACCCCAAGCCGATCCATCCATCGGCTCCGGGTGCAGGCGCCAACATCTTCACTAAGGGAAACAGGAAGTGAAGCCTCGCGATTCACGCTGCACTTTCTGAATGGTCCCGCTGTCTTCTGGGACCTGTGTGTCTCCCAGAAGGCAGCGGGGGGAGGAAGAGGGGCCAGAAATTTTGTAGATAACCGCACAACCATTGAAGGGATCTTACCCGGAAGTGGGACTGAGTACCTGGTTTTGACAGGTATCCGCTCCGCCCCCCCCCCAGAAGGTGTCAAATGTGGCAGCAGAGGGGGAAAGAAGCAAACAAGCAGAGGTTCGCCTTTTGGGTGGAGCTCCGCTTTAAGCAGATGGTAGCTGGCAAGAGAACCACTCCAACAGCCCCAAGTAATTCCTCTTCACTTCCGGGAATACTCATGTTATATGTATCTCATCAAAGAAAAGGCCATACATAGTGTAACTCCATAAAATGAATCCAAGTTTATTGTAAACATAATGTATTCCTAAAGTAGCAAAATAAATAAAGCTCATTATACTCTGCCATTTGGCACACATGCGTAGTAACATCAGATTGCATGCCCCACCCTACACATGTTTCCTCAGAAATGATGTCTTCACAGTAAACCAAAACACCTGTTCACCCTAAAGATGTCATTTATGATGAAACGTGTATAGGGTGGGGCATACAATCTGATGTCACTACTCATGTGCTCCACATGGTGGAATGTAATGAGCGTTATTTCTTCTGTTGCTTTGTAAGTACATTAAGTTTACAATACATTTGGATTAATTATGTAGGGTTACACTATGTATGGCCTTTTCTTTGATGAGATACATATAAAAGAAGTGAGGTAACCTGGTCACATGTATGCCCTAAGCATTCATTTGTTGAGAAATACTGGTGGAAGATTTAACATTTCATTTTGGAGGGTTCTTTGCAGTTTTAGATTGTTAGATGTGCCCATTGGCAAAAATATAAAGCCTCCTCGGCCCCACATTTCATCTTGGAATTGGGATAGAAATTAATGTGGTGTGAAGGCAATTTGTTAATCAGAGGTACAACATCAGTTGTCCATGCAACTGCTGGCACTCCAGTTACTGGACCGACCCAAGATTTGTGGACAAGAAGTAGGTCTACTTGGGTTAAGTTGGATATGCAACAATTCTGACAAGATTTGTGACATCTGCTTTCAGTTTCTTTAAATGTCTAAGCATTCAGGAATCTTTTTGGAGGGATCTCAACCCCTTTACATTCCAGGTTATTATTTTCATATTGCTTGTACACAATGTAATGGGCAACTGCCAAATGAGAGGTGTTTTATGGCTGCCAAAGAACAGAATAGTTGTCCATGCCATGTATAAACTTCAGTGCTTGCCCTAGAGAAGCAAAATACTCCTCACTCCATTTTCCTCATTGTTACAAAATGTTTCAGAATAGTTCTGGGAAAATTCCTACTCATTTGTGAACTAGCTGCTGCCAAACCTCATTAAAGATTTGCAGTCTGTATAATCTTAAAATCTGCTTTCTGACATGAGCATTGTTTTGATTGGTAAGTCTGCTTGTATGTGTAGAGCTAACTCTGTAGCAAGTGTTTTGTAATTTATAGCAAGCCCAGATTAGTTACTCACAATCAGATCTCGCTCTACTGTGCAAAGATTCATCAGCATCCACCATCTTGGGTTGCAGCCTGTTCCTGTTCTTGCAGATGGTTTTTAATGCATTTGAATTTGTGCGGTTTAGTAATACACTTGTCCATTATTGAGTCATCTGGTGTTGTAGACATGCAGGGAATCACAGGGTGGACAGAATTTTGGCTGGAGAGAACGTTTAGTCTAGTGGCCGAACAAAGAGCTACAGTGTGTGACTAATCCATCAGGTGCTGGGATTAAAGGTGAGTCTGTAAAAGGCTGATGCCAGGCCAAATTCAGGTACTTGCACTAATTGCAAAAAAAAAAAAAATACTTTAAGTGAATACAGAGATGCATTAATTCCTGCTTTTTAAACCTGTCTGGAGTTAAGCTTTAACAGTTTGCCATGCCTTTATTACAGATAAATGCAGTAAATGAAGGTGAGTGCTTTAAATACGTAATGACTGCTGACAGACAAAAAATGCCAGACCACCATACAAACTGTGAAATCTTGTCACAGTTTATGTACTGATATTCACAGAATCAAACGGTCAGAGTTGATAGGTGCAGTAGTGGTAGAGCCAGTGTCAAATGAGAACTGGCATAAAATAATATGAAGCATGTAGTGCAGAGCTGCTGCCAGATTCTGAAGAGTCATTCCAACTGTTATCGTAGCTCAAACAATTATAACAGTCCATGTCAGTATAAACTTGCAAAGGCATGATCATCTCTGTTTAGTCTGTTCAAATAAAGATAAGCAAGGGTAATTTAAGAAATTGCAAATGATCCATTTAAATGCATCAATGCTCATATTCTTGCAGCCAGTAAAAGGATTCCTTGTAAGGCCCTTTTCATAGAGTGGGAAAAGTTTATGTTACACAAGGAGGACCATTTGTAAAGTGAAGAGGGGAATCATTACACACTCCTTATACATAGTTACATAATCTGAGACACCACCACAAGTTTCTAGGCCGCACAATTATTCAGTGTCCCAGACTACGTCCGTCAGCACTTAATGGAATTTCTAAGAGGATGGCTCAGCCCCACCTGGTGCAAATATGGACCAGCTTTTACCCACTGGTCCCACTACTCTTAATAAGAGGCCCTTTACCTCCTCACCTCGGAGATCACCGTGTTCTCACATGGACATTAGACCAGAGAGACATTATGTCCCTTCTCAGTCTAGCCACTTTCATATGGCTGCTATATAGCTTCTCTATGTTTAAACTTCCACCCTCCCATTGGTAATCGCTTCACTTCCTACAGGATAAATTATTTGTGCCCTGAGACATTCTACTATTCTCTACCTGCATAATCAGATGGTCACAAAATGTAGAAGAAAATGTTCACTATGTGGAATATCAGATTGTGTCCATACATTTTTTTTAAAGGATTTTGTTATGCACTTGCAGCTGCTCAAGGAATGTGCAAACATCTTTACTCTAATCAAATTGAATGAATGGGAAGGATTCTGTGTTGGATCAAACAATAAATGCTATATATTACTGGAACCCATTGAAGCTGGATTTTGTCAGAAATCTTTATGAAATATTCCTTTCCTTCCATCCAAATTCCAACTTTTCTGCAACCAAAATCAAAATACAAATATAGATGGATAACTTAATTTCATAAATGTATTTTCTAAATGTTGTGTAATATCTGAATGCAGTGATTCAAATACACAGGTTTATAACAAAATTACATCATTCTTCCTATCCCAGAGTAAAAAAATCACAAAATCAATTTGGGTACAAAAAAAAAGCTAAACAAATCTGTATAACATTCATCAATAACACCACCATATGCATTATAATAGAGCAATATAAACAAAACGAATAAGAGTCCCATTTGGGTCAAAGTCTTTTTGTGCTCATTCCTTTGTGTTCCACATTCGTTTCAGTATCATAAGTGGGACTCCCCGTGTGAATCCACCACCAGTCACACCAAACTCTCACCTATTCATTTGACCTGTAAATACAATAGGTCAAAATGCGCCTTCTACGCTCTTCTGCTAGAATCATGCATCATCTTTTGGTTCCATAAAGTTTTATTGAGCTTATTAAAAGGAACAGTATATAACAGTATATCAATGCAAGAGACCACGTTACAGCATTATATCCGAAGTTACATAAACTGCGAGAAGGGGAGTAGAAAGCAAAAAGGGAAGAGAGGTAACAATAAACGTATTCATGCTCGAGAGAACATATTTATATTTTTTTGAGAATCTTAATAACCTCTAAATACATTGCAACATCAAATGTCATCTGTATATTTCTGCTATAGGGAGAAACAGAAGTAGCATAGGTATCTGGTAATCCATCTTTTAGAAGAGGTTTATGGCCCCTTACCAGTTGGCATTGAGTTATACTGTTCTCTAGGGACAAAAAATTGGATGAAACAGAGATGTTGAGAGAGGATAAGAGAGTGGGGGGGGGGGAAAGACAAGGGGGGAGGGTTAGGGGTGGGGAGGGGGGAGAGGGAGACCCGTCAGACCTCGTTGTTACATGAATTGGCCGGGTATTTAAGGGGTCTTTAAAAGGTTTTTATAATGATCAGTGGTTTTATATTCTATCCAACATATCCATGTTTTATGATAAATATTTTCAGTTGAGACTGCTATAAGTTCTTCCATTTCCTGTATTCTGTTTAGTCTGGTGAACCAATCTGTCACCAGAGGCACTCTCTTTTGTCTCCAGAGGGCTGGAATGCAGAGTCTAGCTGCATTTATCATATGCATCGCCAATGATTTCCTGAAGGAGTGATGCATAGATTCAGAATGGTGTAATAGGTATTGGTGGAATGTGAATTCAAGTGGATATGTTGTTGTTTTGCATACGATTTTATGGACTGTTTCCCAGTATGAGGCAATAAGCGGGCATTCCCACCAGATATGTAACATGGTACCCTGATGAGATTCACACCTCCAGCACTGCTCTGTAATGTTGGGAAAGAATTTGTGAAGCTAATGTGGGGTTCTGTACCAATGTGTCATTACTTTGAAATTGTGCTCCTGGATGGAGACATTTAAGGTACCCTTGAGGGCTATGGTGCAAGCTAATTCCCATTGGTCGTCTGATAGTTCTCTATTATGAGATGAGTCCCAAGCTTTTTTGATCGGGATAAGGTAGTCTGGGTCCCCCGTGGAGATGATAGCGTAGATAAGTGCAATTAGGTGTCTTTGGGGAGGGCCCATACACAGTTTTTCCAATGCTGTTCTGGGTCTTGAGAAGGATGGCTTAGTATTAGAGTTGTTTAGATAATGCCGAATTTGTAAATACATCCAAAAAGGTATAGAAGGGATCTCAAGGACCACAGAGAGGACTTTTTGTCATGCATCATCTTTTATCCTCCACTCTTTCCCATTTTTCTTTGGCTCCTGGTGTTGTTTCCAAAAGTAACAGGACTTTCCCTGTACTGTATATTACTCTCTAATATTTACCACAACAGGTGCTCAGAAGAAAATAAAAAGAATCATAGTGCTTTCAGCTAAAATATTACTAGTTTTATTAACCACTTAAAGCAGAACTTCAGCCATTTTCTCATATTTCCATCTGTTAAATCCTCTGCCCTTTAACTTTGGATAGTAAAACGTTTTGGGTTTTTTTCTGCCAGTAAATACCTTATACAGCCCACTTCCTGTTTCCTAGCTGGAAAATGCCTCGGCGTTTGACATCATGCACAGCTCTCTCTCTCTCATTCTCATGGCCAATGAGAGCTGCAGAGCTGGAGGTGTGTGTCTGTGTAAATCCAGGAAGTGAACAGGCAGCAGCTTCAACTGCCCACAGTTAAAATGATTGCAGCCAGACTCAGCGGAGGGAGATTTCTGCAGCATATTTGGCAAGTACAGAATCACTATATATATAAAATAATATGCAAAGTGGTTGGAGAGAAGCTTCAGAATGGCAAAGATGTTTTTATTACAAATTATGTGAGCAGGTTGTTGTTCCTCTTTAAGGACCAAGCCTCTTTTTGAGATTCAGTGTTTACAAGTTAAAATCAGTTTTTTTGCTATAATTACTTAGAACCCCCAAACATTATATATATATATATATTTTACCTAACACCCTAGAGAACAAAATGGCGGTCGTTGCAATACTTTGTCACACCGTATTTGCGCAGCAGTCGTACAAGCACAATTTTTTTGGAAAAAAATTCACTTTTTTAAAATTAAAAAATAAGTTAGCCCAATTTTTTTCTATATTGTGAAAGATAATGTTACGCCAAGTGAATTGATACCCATTCATGCTTCAAAATTGCACCCGTTCGTGGAATGACGACAAGCTTGGGCACTTTAAAATCTCAATTGGTGACGTTTAAAAATGTCTACAGGTTACTAGTTTTGAGTTACAGAGGAAGTCTAGTTCTAGAATTATTGCTTGCACGCTAACGATCGCGGCAATACCTCACATGTGTGGTTTGAAAACCGTTTTCATATGCTGATCTCATATTTAAAATGCAATAAAAAAAAAAATGAAATGTCATTTGAAAAAAACAAAAAAAAATTCTCAATTAAGAGATATGGGCAGAAGTGACGTTTGACTTCTGCCCTTCAATGCAATGGGGCCGAGTGGGCGCCATCTTCCACTCGCTCGGCATCCATACTCTGAGGCAAGAGTACCCGATCGTCTCCGCCGCTACTGGTGGGTCCGGTAAGCGGCGGAGACAATAGGAAAGGGGCAGGAGGGCGGCAAAATCTGCCACAGAGACCACTTTTATCTCAAAGCAAAGTACCGCCGTATAATGATGACAGGAGGTCCGGAAGTGGTTAAAAAAAGGTTAGAATGCATACTCACAATATGCTGTGCACAATTCTGATGCACTAAAGATAAAAACATGTACACTTCCCCCTTAAAGTGGTTGCAAACATACACCAAGCAAAGTGACTAGCTTCAGGTGATACACAGAGATTAAACAAATCCTCCTACAAAAGTTGTACCTGTTTATATGCATTCTTCTTTTCTCTACATCTGTTCAATGTTCAGAATTTATAAAACGTGTCTGAGCTGTCAGAATAAGCGAGGGGGGAGGGGGGCTGAAATTACACTCTACAGGGCTCAGTTAAGAGAGTTCTGATAGCCAATTGGGGGGAAGGGACACACCCCCTTCACACGGCACAGGAACAGAGCTGTGGCTTTTGATCTGCTGGAGCTCCCTATCCTGTCACCTTTTTTCTCCTGGTGTCAGGAAAACTTGTCAGAAGTAACTCATGCTGATAGCAGAGGAACTAGGCAGCAGATAGAAATGACATGGGGGGGTTGATTTACTAAAGGCAAATCCACTTTGCACAAGTGCACTGCAAGAGTTGCAGTTGCTGTAGATCGGAGATGGACATGTAAGGAAAATAAAAAACTGAATTTTTGCTTGTACATGGTTGGATGATAAAATCAGCAGAGCTTCCCCTCATTTCAGATCTACAGCGACTGCACCTCTACGTGCACTTCCAAGTGCACTAGCAGTGCACTTGTAGCGTTAAGTGGATTTGCCTTTAGTAAATCAACCCCTTAGTGTTCTTAATTGAAACAAATAAATGTAAAATGCTAGTGCTATTCTAGGAAAGGAAAACATGCTCACATCCCTGGATAATACAAACTAAGAAGAAAACCCTCTAATTGGGACTTTTAAAGACATTGATTCCAAAGATTAGAGAAATATCATAAAATATATCAATTTTATTTAACCACTTCAATACAGGACGTTTATACCCCCTTTCTACCCTGACCAATTTTCAGCTTTCAGCGCTCTCACACTTTGAATAACAATTACTCTCTCATGCTACACTGTACCCAAACACAATTTTTATAATTTTTTTCACGCAAATAGAGCTTTCTTTTGGTGGTATTTAATAACCTCTGGGTTTTTTATTTTTTGCGACATAAGTGAAAAAAATGCGAACATTTTGAAAAAAAAAACTTTTTTTTTGTTTCTGTGATAAAATTTTGCAAATAAGTAATTTTTGTTCATAAATTTTGGCCAAAACCTATACTGCTACCTATCTTTGGTAAAAAATAACCCAAATAAGTGTAAATTATTTGGTCTGTGTGAAAGTTATAGAGTCTACAAGCTATGGTGCCAATCATTGAAAATTGATCACACCTGATGTAATGATGGCCTATCTCATTTCTTGAGGCCCTGAAATGTCAGGAATGTACAAATACCCCCCACATTACCCCCTTCTGAAAAGTAGACATTCCAAGGTATTTAGTAAGAGGCATGGCGAGTTTTTTGAAGTTGTACTTTTTTTCCCACAATTCTTGGGAAAATTAAGAAATTATTATTATTATTTTTTTTTGCACAAAATTGTCAAAACAACAAGTTATTTCTCACACACAGCATATGCATACTTCCAATTACAACCCAAAATACATTCTGCTTCTTGCCCCAAGTATGGCGATACCACATGTGTGAGACTTTTTCACAGCCTGGCCACATAGAGAGGTCCAACATGCAGGGAGCACCGTCATGTATTCTAGCAGCAGAATTTTCACATCTAATTTCCTAACAACCTATTACACATTTGAAGGCCCTGGAGCACCAGGACAATGGAATTACCCCTAAAATGACCCTATTTTGGAAAGCAAACACCCCAATGTATATTCTATGAGGCATTATGAGTCTTTTTAATGGTTCATTTTTTTTCACAAGTCTTCCAAAAACGTGGAAAGAAAATGAAAATGCTTTTATTTTTACACAAAGTGGTCAATTTATAAGATATTTCTTACACATAGCATGTACATAGCAAAAATGAACCCTCAAAATATATTCTGCTACTCGTCCCGAGTATGGCGATACCACATGTATGAGCCTTTTTCACACCCTGGCCACATACAGAGGCCAAACATGCAGGGAGCACCATCAGGCGTTCTAGGAGCATAAATTACACATAAAATTTCATTCATACCTATCACACTTTTGAAGGCCCTGGAGCACCAGGACAGTGGAATTACCCCCAAAATGACCCTATTTTGGAAAGCAAACACCCGAGGTATATTCTATGAGGCATGGGCTGCAGATAGGTACTCAAGTACTCTGGTGGGCTGCAGATAGGTACTCAGGTATTCTGATGGGCTGCAGACAAGTACTCGGGTACTTTAATGGGCTGGAGACAGGTACTCTAGTAATCTGATGGACTGGTAAAAGGTACTTGGGTACTCTGATGGGCTGCATATAGGTACTCGGTTACTCAGATGGGTTGGTGACAGCTACTCGTGTAATCTGAAGGACAGGTGGCAGGTACTCGGGTACTCTGATGAGCTGGTTTGAGGTACTCGGGTACTCAGGTGGGCAGGTGACAGGTACTCGGGTACTCAGCTGGGCAGGTGACAGGTACTCGGGTATGCTGATGGGCTGGTGACAGGTACTTGGGTACTCAGATGGGCAGGTGACAGGTACTCTGGTATGCTGATGGTCTGATGACAGGTACTCGGGATGCTGATGGTCTGGTGACAGGTACTCGGGTACTCTAATGGGCAGGTGACAGGTAATCGGGTACTTTGCTGGGCTGGTGACAGGTACACAGGTTCTCTGATGGGCAGGTGACAGGTACTCAGGTACTCTGATGGGCTGGTGACAGGTACTTGGGTACTCAGATGGACTGGTGACAGGTACTCTGGTACGCTGATGGTCTGGTGACAGGTACTTGGGTACTCTGATGGGCAGGTGACAGGTACTCGGGTACTCTTATGGACAGGTGACAGGTACTCTGATGGGCTGGTGACAGGTACTCGGGTACTCTGATGGGCAGGTGATGGGTACTCTGATGGGCTGGTGACAGGTATTCGGGTACTCTGATGGGCTGGTGACAGGTACTACTCGGGTACTCAGATGGGATGGTGACAGGTACCCGGCTACTCAGATGGGATGGTGACAGGTACTCGGGTACTCAGATGGGCAGGTGACAGGTACTCGGGTACTCTGATGGGCAGGTGACAAGTACTCAGGTACTCAGATGGGTTGGTGACAGGTACTCGGGTACTCTGATGGGATGGTGATAGGTACTCGGGTACTCAGATGGAATGGTGACAGGTACTCGGGTACTCAGATGGGCAGGTGACAGGTAGTCAGGTACTTGGATGGACAGGTGACAGGTACTCGGGTACTCTGATGGGCTGGTGACAGCTACTCGGGTACTCTGATGGGCAGGTGATGGGTACTCTGATGGGCTGGTGACAGGTACTCGGGTACTCTGATGGGCTGGTGACAGGTACTACTCGGGTACTCAGATGGGATGGTGACAGGTACCCGGCTACTTAGATGGGATGGTGACAGGTACTCGGGTACTCAGATGGGCAGGTGACAGGTACTCGGGTACTCTGATGGGCAGGTAACAAGTACTCAGGTACTCAGATGGGTTGGTGACAGGTACTCGGGTACTCTGATGGGATGGTGATAGGTACTCGGGTACTCAGATGGAATGGTGACAGGTACTCGGGTACTCAGATGGAATGGTGACAGGTACTCGGGTACTCAGATGGGCAGGTGACAGGTACTCAGGTATTCTGATGGGCAGGTGACAGGTAGTCAGGTACTTGGATGGACAGGTGACAGGTACTCGGGTACTCTGATGGGCTGGTGACAGGTACTCGGGTACTCTGATGGGCAGGTGATGGGTACTCTGATGGGCTGGTGACAGGTACTGGGGTACTCTGATGGGCTGGTGACAGGTACTACTCGGGTACTCAGATGGGATGGTGACAGGTACCCGGCTACTCAGATGGGCAGGTAACAAGTACTCAGGTACTCAGATGGGTTGGTGACAGGTACTCGGGTACTCTGATGGGATGGTGATAGGTACTCGGGTACTCAGATGGAATGGTGACAGGTACTCGGGTACTCAGATGGAATGGTGACAGTACTCGGGTACTCAGATGGGCAGGTGACAGGTACTCAGTTATTCTGATGGGCAGGTGACAGGTACTCAGGTACTTGGATGGACAGGTGACAGGTACTCATGTGCTTTGATGGACAGGTGATATGTACTTGGTTACTTTGATGGACAGGTGACAGGTACCCTGATGGGCTGTGACAGGTACTTTGATGGGGTGGTGACAGGTCTTCTTTATGGGGGGGTGATCAGTGTGCTTGGTGTACACAGTAGGCAGTAACAAGCTGTTACCACAATCTCCCTCTCACACACGATCAGTGTGTGACAGCCAGAACCCGGTAACAGCTTGTTACCGCGGTTTGTTTACATCACATGTGATTGACATAGCTGGTCACGTGGTAAAGAGCCAATTCTATTGGCTCTTTACACTGATCGGAGCTGGGCTTTGTCCGAGGGACAAGCCTCAGCCCCGATCGCCGCTGCGTGCACATGGAGGTCAGTAGTGACCGGCTGTGATTGGACACCGGCTGGTCATGTGGTAAAGAGCCAATTTTATTGGCTCTTTACCCCGATCGTGGGGGGGGCTGTGTCTCCAGGGGCCCGCAGTAGCGTCGAGAAGTGGCGGACGTCATATGACGTCCGCCCGGATCGTCGGAGGTTCCCTGACGACGTCATTTTACAATGACTCGGTAGGGAACTGGTTAAACATATTAAAACAGAAAAAAATTAAATTTAAAATTAACCTATGCTGTCATAGGAGTGAGGTTTAACAAGGTAACAAAGCACAAAAAAGCAAGATGAGGTTGATATAACCACAATACTCTGTTGTTGAGTGCAGAGTGTACCCAACATGTTTCAAGCTGTGCGATGAATGCTCTTCATCAGGGGTAAGTGGTTGTAATAATAGCAGCATTGTCATTCATATAAATCATTGTATCCAAAAACCACTTTGTAAAAACTTGTACAAAAATATCTTTTGCCGCCTATTGTCCGTCCGTAGTCCATAGACTGAGGAGATGAATGGCACACCGCCTAACCTGGTCGCAGAGGGCACCAAACCCTGTCCAAGGGGATCACACCCCAAGAAAAGCAGCAAAAAAATGGTGGATTTGTCTGTTCCTCCCTGTGTTTCAATTAAGGGTCTGGGTGACTTAGGTGGTGTTGCCTCTGGATGACACTGAACACATGCACCTGTAGACCAGATTGGTAACTGTATCCAATATAGATCCAGCTTTACCTTTCGCCTTTATGGTGGCTTTTTCATCTATCCTTTTTTAAGGATACAAGTCATATAGCTTCATCTGCTGCACAGGCCCACTTAGGTTGATTCCTATTGTTTGCAACACCACCTCAGTCATCCAGACCCTTAATTGAAACACAGAGAGGAACAGATCAAGCCAACATTTTTTGGCTGTCCTTCTTGGGGTGTGATCCCATTGGGCAGAGTTTGGTGCCCTCTGTGACCAGGTTAGGTGGTGTGCCACTCATCTCCTTACCCTATGGACTCTGGATGGACAATAGGCTGCAAAAAATATTTTTGTACAAGTTTTTAACAAAGCGTTTTTTGGATACAATGATTTATATGAATGACAATGCTGGTATTATTACAACCACTTTTCACTGATGAAGAGCATTAATCGCACAGCTTGAAACACGTTGGGTACACTCTGCACTCAACAACAGAGTATTGTGGTTACACCAACCTTGTCATTCCTTTTTATGCTTTGTAACCTTGTTAAACCACACTCCTATGACAGCATAGGTTAATTTTAAAATTTTGTTTTTCCTGTTCTAATATGTTTAAATAAAATTTATATATTTTATTATATTTCTCTAATCTTTGGAGGGTTTTCTTCATAGTTTTTAATTGAAAAAATACACATTCTAGCAGGATATGAGATATATATATATATATATATATATATATATATATATATATATATATATATATATGCTATTGTTCATATTTCATGTCTGAGGTTTAAAACCACTTTAAGAATAAGGCTCAGCGGCTGTGCTCTCTGCGAAAACTCTGTTACTTTTGGGTTTCAATGTGATGACATCATTAGCTCCGTCCGTGATGACATCATTAGCTCCGTCCGTGATGACATCATTACTTTGGAACCCAAAACTAAGAGAATTTTTTTCTCAGAGCACGGCTACTGAGCCTTATTAATGGGGAAGTGTACATATTTTTATTTGTAGTGCACCAGAGTTGTGCACATCATATTGTGAATGTATATTTTAACCTTTTTTAATAAAACTAGTAATATTTTAGCAGAAAGCACTATGAATCTTTTTATTTTCTTCTCAGCACCTGTTGTGGTTAAATTAAAGAGTACATTACAGGGTAAGTCCTTTTACCTTTGAAAACAACACCAGAAGCCAAGGAAAAATAGGAAAGGTGTGGAGGATAAATGGTGATGTATGATTCCAGCAGAAGGATGTAGAGAACTGCCCGGTATTCATATGCCCCTTAAAGGGGAAGGCAAATTCTGGCCTATTTTATTTATAGGTCAAACGATAAGGTGATTTTTTTTGAGGCTGGTGGTGGATTCACACAGGGAGTCACATTGATATTGAAGTGGTTGTGGAGCACACAGGATTGAACACAGAGGGACTTTGATTTTGTATTTATTTTCTTGTATTATAATGCATATGATGGTGTTATATAGGAATGTTATATAAGCTTTTTTAGTGCACAAAATTATATTGAATAGTTTGTGGTTCACATTATTTGGATATTAGAACAATGACCTAATTCAGGTATGAATTTGTGTATTTTCATCAATGCAATCAGATATTACAAAACTATTTGGTGGTGTGTGGGAACACATGACATGGTAAGTAGCAGCAGAAGTAGTTATCTGGTCACATTATATAGGAGTTTTTTTCACCTTAATATTTCTAAAATGTGTTTTACCTGGAGATCTCTTTTAAGTAAAGCCTTATCCTATTTAGATAAAATGTGTTTCAGTTGCATGTTTACATATTATGGCTGAGAACATCAGCAATATTGAAGAAATTTCAGTTGATGATGATTATGATTCCTTAATGGCCATTTTGCAATGAGTGTGTGCTTATTGACTTTACATTAGAGTTTTATTTGGTACGTACTTCTAGGAAATTATCTTTACTTTAGCAACACAGGCAGGTTAACAACTGCACTATGCATGGACACTATGCTCTCCTCCCACACTGGACCTTCTATAAAATCTATCTGAACAAACACAATGCATTGGTTTCCAGAATAATGGACCAACCAGACAAATCACCTGCACCTGAAGAAAATGGTATGTACATTGTTCATTTTCTTATATATCACAGCCTAGATGAGGCAAAGGATTTTCAATTGTTTTAAACATGTCTGCTAAAAAAAAGACGAGGGGTATTATTTAATTTGATATTCATTTTTATGACTTTTTTTTTAAAGGCAATTGAAACTTTAAGAGTGATTTTTTTTTTGACTGAACTGTCATAGAACCTTTTTTTTTGACAAAATAAGTGCAAGATATTGACACATAAAAATAATAGGCCTGATTCCTAAATAATAGAAAGAATTGTCAGAATTTTTGTTTATTTTTTCACAAAAGTAATTGGTTGCTACTGGCCACAACTGTGCAAAGTGCATTTGTGTAAATCAAATCCCAAAAACCAATTACATCTTAACTTTCCACAGCTTACAGAGGTTATGGTAGCAAAAATAATTCATACACACGGCTTAAGTCTTTGGCCAGGTACAGCTCTATAACATCGTTAATGGGACGTCATCAAATACTGTAATTTACCTCCAGTCTATTTTCTTCTATTAGGACAGCCTGTCTCAACCTTTTCAACACAGGGGAACCCTTGAAATAATTCTCCGGTCTCGGGGAAATCCTGCTAAAAATTTAAAATCTACAGCTCATGATACATTAATGTGATAGTCAATGGGAAGAATGCTCCTTACACTTGTGGTCATTGGGAAGAATTACTCCATTACAGATAGCTAAAAAGATCAATGATGTCATTGGGAATTTATCTGAGAGATAGAAATTGGCCATTGATCAAGGAACCCCTAGCAACCTCCACAGAACCCTGGTTGAGAAACCCTGGATTAGGAAAATGAAGCAAAAATGTAATTGAAGGGACTTGAATAATTTTGTTTGATATTACGTTTTGGAACAATTGCAGAGCATGATTTGGGGAAAAGAATGCATTGCTTTTGATAAATGATTGCCTTTTTAAGATCAGTTTTCTATTTTTTTTTTAAGTTTAACTGAAAAAAACAGTCAATGAAAAATACTATATAGAAAGGTGTGTTTTAAACGTTCACTCCCAGTATTTTTAAAAACAACTGTGAGTAATTATTGTCTATGAACTTTGTAAATGCCTGTCAGTGAATCGCATTGAATTGTATTGTGGAGGGGGGGGGGGGGGTGGAGGGAGGGAAGGGGGTTAAATTCTTGATACAAAATTCTGACCATTTTCAAGGCTAATAGTCAAGCTATTGCCAGTAAAGGAGGACATTGAGAGTCAGGCATGGAGGATATATGAAATGAGAACCCGGTTGAAGCTGGTGTGCTTGTCCCTGTCATTGGAACGATCGGGCTCAGGTAAGTAAAAGGGGGGCTCTGGGGGGCAGCTGCACTACAGAAGGTTTTTCACCTTAATGCATAGAATGCATTAACCACTTGTTGACCAACCGCCGTTGTTTGACGGCGGTAAGCTGGCTCTCCTGCGCAGATCGCCATAGCTATACTACGGGCGCGGGTGTTGTTGACTCACTGGCTAGCGGGAGAGCCAATGAGCGGGTGGGGCAGACTCGATAAATCCATTACCATAGTTTGTAGATGCTATAACTTTTGCGCAAACCAATCAATATACGCCTATTGCAATTTTTTTACCAAAAATATGTAGAAGAATACATGTTGGCCTAAACTGAGGAAGAAATTTGCTTTTTTTTACATTATTTTTGGATATTTATTATAGCAAAAAGTAAAAAATATTGTTTTTTTTTTCAAAATTGTCGCTCTTTTTTTGTTTATATTGCAAAAAATAAAAACCGTAGAGGTGATCAAATATCACCAAAAGAAAACTTTATTTGTGGGGAAAAAAGGACATAAATTATGTTTGGGTGCAACATTGCACGACTGCGCAATTGTCAGTTAAAGCGATGTAGTGCCGAATCGCAAAAGATGCTCTGGTCAGGAAGTGGGTAAATCCTTCCAGGGCTGAAGTAGTTTAGGTGAAAAACTGTATGGCTTTACAACTAGTGTTGAGCGAACCCGGACTGTAACGTTCGGGTCCGTACCGAACTTTCGGGTGTCCGTGGCACGGACCCGGACCCGGACATTTCAAAAATCGTTCGGGTTCGGTCCGGGGTTCTGCTATTTTACTCCACGTGTTGAGAAGCTGCAGGGCAGCCAATCAACAAGCGTTTCACTGGTTTGCCCTTAGAAGCCATCACAGCCATGCCTACTAATGGCATGGCTGTGATTGGCCGGTGCATCATGTGACCCAGCCTCTTTATAAGCTGGAGTCACAGTGCTGCAGTCACATGCTCCTTGGGTTAGTATAGGGAAAGGTAGCTGACGGCGTGAGGGACAGATTTTAGCCATTTTAAGACCTGATCCTGCATCCTGAGATAGATTACTTTACTACTGC
>BLSH010517669.1:1693474-1708484 GCA_018402905.1 Glandirana rugosa | reverse complement strand
AGTAAAAATTTCGTACAGTACAAACCACAGACACATGAGCCCTACTCTAGTTGAAAATAGTAAGTGGTTTGTAAACCCGTTTTATTATACAAAAACACGTAATTTTAACTTTTTTCACGAAAAAAAGGGGTTTTTAACGCAAACTTTTTAACGACGCGTTTATGAAACACTTTTGTAAAAAAAAAAAAAAATTTGTCTAAAATAACTTGTAAAAAGTTTTTTATATGTAGTCCAGTCGTAGCTATAAACTCCGTTTATTACCATATCTAATCCAACCTCGAAGTTATATGTAGCTCTTTATAGAAAATTTGTCTTTTGTCTTTTTCTCAACCGTGTAGGTTACTTAAAACAGCCAGTCAACCAATATGCGCCCTGTTTGTTTGATTGTAATACTGTTTGAAATTCTGTGGTCTATATCATTCCACTAATTGTGATACATTGGATGTGCCAACTCTTTTTCTGTTTTCTGTTTAAAAGATATTTCTCGATGTATATTGAAGCTCCAACCTAATCTATACCATTATTTGCCTCAAATATCGATGCTGACCTGATGTATATTTTTTGAAAAATGTTCAATAAAATCTGTTTAAAAAAAAAAAAAAATGTTTTCACAAAGTATTTGCGCAGCAATTTTTCAAACGCAATTTTTGGGGAAAAAAAGCACTTTTTTCAATTTTAATGCACAAAAACATATTATTTTGCCCAAATGTTTGGTGAATGATAAAAGTTGATCTCATCCCGAGTACACAGACACCAAACATGACATGCTTTAAAAATGACATACATGTGCAAAGCAGGGACAACCTATATACATTTTTAAAAGCCTTTACAGGTTACCACCTTAGATCTGCAGAGGAGGTCTACTGCTAGAATTACTGCCCTCGATCTGATGTTCATGGTGATACCTCACATGCTTGGTGAAATTGTTGTTTAAATACGACACGAGATGTCGCTTGCGTCCACCTTTGCGCTCGTGCAGGGGGGGGCAGGGGTGCATTTTTTTTAAATTATTTATTTTGCTTTTTATTTTATTTTTACACTGTCCCTTTCATCTTTTTTTATCATTTTTATCACAGGGATTTTAAATATCCCCTATGATAAAAATTGGTATTGTCGCATATTTTTTTTTTAATTTGGGGTCTACTAAACTCTAAACCTTTCCCCGGCCCTTAAAGCATCTGACCACACCAAAATCAGTGTGATAAGATGATTCCCCAATTTCCCAATGGCGGTGTTTATATCTGGCGAAACCAAAGTCACAAAATGCTCGTAGCCTCCGGTTTCTTAGGCCATGGAGATGATTGGAGCCATTCTAGTCTTCAATCAGCTGTATGGTAAGCTGGCAGAACCACCAGCTGCCTTCTTGCGTTCCCTGGTGGGACAGGGGAGCCTGAGAAGACCAGCAACATACTAGTATGTCGCTGTTCCTGGTTGGGCATATATTGTAATGTTCTTTTTTTTCATGCAGCCTGTGGGTTAAATGATAAAAAGAAGCAATCGGTGGGTATGCCCACCATTGGAAAACCTCCCTTCATCCTCTGACTTCTAATGGTGGGCATAGCCACTTTTTAAAAAGAATATACCGGAGCATAGGGGCAATCCGCCCCAATTTCTACCCACTGCCCCTATGCTCCGCTATTTTTTGCTCTTTTTTTTTTTGTTACCAAATAGTTTTATTGATAAATTTTCCATTCAGTTAACAATATGTTGCGGTAAAGATTACATCATGTAGTATTATGTCGGGACATTACAAACAAACTGATACATGTCGATAGTAATAAGTGGAGTCTTCCAATTTCAACAGGGTAAGTGTACAGGGTGAGACAATTCAACTTAGAATTTTGTTGGTATAACAAGAGTTTGGGGGACCTTTGAGCAGTTTCGAGCAATAGATAGATATTACTGCACAGTTCAGATGTTGTGAAAAGACCATGGATGGGGGCCGTCCGCAAGGGTCGGCCTAGGTGAGGCGTATAGCTTTGGAATGGTTGATCCAAAGGACCCATTGTTTGTGAAAGGTGTCAAGCCTGAGGTTTGTTTTAGCAAATGTGTGCTCCCAAAGAAATTGGGCATTGAGGGTGATTATGATCTCGGCACATGTCGGAGGGGCAGTGCACTTCCAGCATCTGGATAAAGTCAAACGGGCAGCAATGAGGACATGTGTGACAATTGTATGCGTTTGTTTAGGTAGATTGTCCATGTCCAGGCCTAGTAAGAGTTTTTGAGGAGTGAGATGATCTCTAATGGAGGTGATAGAGAGTAGGAGCTTGGATAGATCTGCCCAATAGTGTTTGAGTGTGGGACAGAACCACCAGATATGCAGGGTGGATCCTGGTGAGGTACCAGTTATGATAATTTTTTTGTACTGTTTCCCAGTGCGATTTGCATCTGGACGCTTTTAAAGGAGCTTGTAAGGATTGATACCATTGCTGGGGAGAGTAGTTGCAGTGGAACAATTGTTTCCAGTAAAGCATAGTCTGTGTTTTTGTCTTTCTTTCAACGCTAGTGAGAAGTTTATAGATATATGCAATACCACCTTTCTGACCAGCAGGTTTGGAATAGTAGTTGAGTAGTTTGTCAAGAGAGGCATGGTGGGTCCATTTGATTTTAGCAAGTATAGAGCGAATTCCGTAGTCCGTAGTGTGTAGCTGGAGAGTTTCCAGGGGAACGTGCAATGGGGAGGAGTGGGTGATCCCTTTAGTTGGCTGTATGGATGCTGTTAGAGTCTTAAGGGTAGCCTTAATGGTTCTCATGTAGTTACAAGTAACTTGGTGTTGTAGTAGGATTGTACTAATGGCAAGTTTGGGTGAGGAGGGTAATGCTGTGTATTCAATTTGGTACCAGTTATTAGGGGAATTTGGATTCCACCATATTTTTGCCTATTCCAGTATGGTAGCTTTGTAATATGTTTGAACATTGGGGGCTCCCATTCCTCTGGATGAAACTGGCGTGCAAAGTGTACTGCGTTTAAGTCGAGGATGTTTACCAGCCCAGATGTATTGGTTGATGATGACTTGCAGCTTACGTAGTTGCAGTTCCAGGAAAGGCAAGGGTATTGTCCAGAAGGTATACAGAATGTGCGGACGTAGGTACATTTTTGCAATAGAGATCCTACCTGCCCACAAGGCCTGGGAGTGTTGTAATTCTTTTGTGGTTTGTAGGAGCTTGGTAATTAAGGTATTAAAATTGGTACTTAAGATTTTGGACGTGGGGGCAGTAAGTTGGGTGCCCAGGTATGTTAAAGTAGAGTTGGGAGCCCACGAGAAGGGTGTGTGTTTAATAATGTCAGCTTTAGATTTATGAACCAGACCTATACTCAGCATACTAGATTTGGTTTCGTTTATTTTATATAGGGATATTTTGCTAAAGTGAAGTAGGAGGTTGTGTAGTGCCAGCAGTGAAGACAGTGGGTCAGAAAGAGCTATGATAACATCATCTGCGTATAGTACTATTTTGTGAGTGACATCTCCTATGGTGATGCCATGTATTGCAGGGTCGTCTCTGATGGATTAGTCTAAGGGTTCCATCATGAGGTCAAATATGAGCGGTGATAAGGGGCAGCCCTGCCGCGTGCCGTTGGTAATAGAGAAGGGGTCAGAGAAGAGACCAGATGTAAGGATTCTGGCACTGGGAGAAGTATAAAGTGACAGTATGGCTTGTAAGATAATGCCAGAGAATCCAAATTTTTGTAGGACTGCTTTCAAGTAGGTCCAATCCACCCGGTCAAACGCCTTCTCCACATCAAGTGAGATGAGCAGAGAAGGCGTTTGATGATGTTCGGCCCATTGTAATATATTTATGAATCTACATGTACCGTCGGAAGCCTGCCTACCCACCACAAAGCCTACCTGATCTTGATGAATAAGACCAGGCATGATGGGGGCCAGTCTCAATGCAATTCATTTAGCGAATAATTTGGTATCAGTGTTCAGTAGGGAGATTGGTGTGTAGTTAGCGGGATTGTCCGTTGGTTTACCGGGTTTGGGTATGGTTACTATGGTAGCTCTTAGCATTTCTGAGGGATTAGAACCTGTGTTAGCGATATAATTAAATGAGTTGCACAGATCTCTTGATAAGGTCTCAGCGTAGGTTTTGTAGTATTCAGCACAATATCCATCAGGACCAGGGGCCCTGTGTAGCGGTAAATGTTTTATAGCGAGTTCAATTTCACTTGTGTGAAAAGGGGCTCAGAGAGACTGTAGATGCTCGGGGGTGAGTGTCGGCAGGTGCACTTTTTGTAGGAATTCATCAGTTTCATTAGGGGCGGGTGCATGAGTCGGTGTATTATTTGTCAGATTATATAGTGTAGAATAATATGTTTTGAAAAAGTTTGCTATATCCCTGGGATTAGTGGCTCGAGCCCCATGAGAATCAGTAAGATAGGGGATTCTCGTTTGGGCTGTCTTTCATTTGAGTTGTTTGGCCAGGTAAGCTCCTGGTTTATTTTGGTGTACATAGTGTTGTAAACTTAGTCTTTTAAGATGTATATCAAATTTTGCGTGTAAGTGATCGCTAAGGGCTTGTCTGGCTTTGGTGAGGTCTGCTAGGAGTAATGGAGATTGCTGCAACTTGTGGGCTTTTTCGAGTGTTCAAATTTGATCTAGCAGATTGTGTGTGGTAAGGGCATGCAGTTTTTTCTCGTGGGCTCCCAATTTAATGAACAAACCTCTCATGCAGGCCTTGTGGGCATTCCAGAGAATAGTGGGATTTTCAATAGAGTCTACATTAGTGTTAAAAAACAATTCAAGCTCGGATAAGATCTGTTCTTAGTATTTTGGGTTGGTAAGTAAGGAGGAATTCAGCCTCCATGCTGATTGTTTAGGGGGAGACGTAGTTGGAAAGATCTTTAATGAGATCGGGGCATGGTCAGACCTATGTCGGCTTGTGTGACCAATTGCAGGGTGTGTTTATCTACCAAGAAGAGCATTATCCTTGAGTATACTCTTTGTGCATGGGAATAGAAGGTATAATCTCTTTCTGTGCCGTGATAGCATCTCCATGGGTCATAAAGGTCTTCAGAGCGGATAAGTGAGGAGAGTGAGGTAGGTCTCGTTCGGGTTAAGTTGGTCGTGTCTAGGGCGTGATCTGCGATGTCATTGAAGTCCCCACAAATAATTAGGGGACCCTGTCTGAAGGGTGTTAGCAGGTGAGTCAACTTCTTGAAGAAGTGGTTCTGTTTGGTGTTAGGGGTATATATGTTTGCAATAGTTACCCTGTGGTTATTTATGGTAGCGTTGAGGATGATAAATCTACCCTCAGGGTCAGTCTCAACATGGTGAGGCAGGAAGGAAACTGAGGATCGGGCGGCAATCATGACACCTGCTGACTTCCTGGGGAAGTTTGCGAAGTAAAAATGTGCACATTTCTTGTGGGAACATTGTGGAGGGTTATGAGATGGGAAGTGCATTTCTTGCACACAAAGGATGTCAGAGTCAAGGGAAAGTGCCATTTTCCATAGCATATTACGTTTGTACGGGGAGTTCAGGCCCTTGGCATTCATGGAGGTTATTGTAACCGACATTCTCATTGTGCAGTCTGTAGGAAGGTGTGGAGATAGGAGGGGGGAGCTAAAATTACACCTTGCTATGTGTGTCCTCTAAAGCAGGTTATACAAACAGTTGTTGTTGCTATAATAGTATCAACAGTGAACTCGAACTATCAGACAGTACAGATTACCTACAAGCAGGTAGTTACGCGTATACTTGTAATAGGCAAACAGTGTAAATAACAAGAGAAAGAAAATAAAGAAAAAGAAACAGAGAAAACAGTATCAAGAAAGTGCTTGGCACTTTGTTACCTCTGGGGTGAGGAAGTTAGAGTTGAGGGTTATCAACCAAAACTTGCTCATGTGGGACAATTGTAGCAGTATGAACTTATGTTAACTTTAGAGTCCAGTAGAGCCCTGGGGTTAAGAGTGCCCATGGGTAATTTGGACGCTTAGCGGGGCCGTTGATGTTGAGGTGTTGAGGTGGAGTGCCCCAAATCCGGAGGCCGGTTGGACAGTGGTCGTGGAGGTGGTTCCGGTGGCGGAGCAGAGATCAGTTTCCAGTTTAAGAGACGTTTAATGCCATCTTTGGCCGTGAAGATGTTGGTAATTTGGCTTTGATATGTGACAACTAGTTTTGCTGGAAAGCCCCATTTGTAAGGAACATGATGTTCTCTGAGAATTGCGGTTACTTGCGAGAATTCCCTTCTCTTTTGAGCCGTGGCTGCCGAAATATCCATGAACAAGGTCACAGATGTGTAGGGATCCGGAAGAGTGGGAGAAGATATCGCAATAATTTTGTCTTTAGTGTGAAAGAAATGGATTCGGGCCAGTACATCTCGAGGAACCGATGCTGGGAGGTGATTCGGCTTAGCGATGCAGTGCGCTCTATCAATGATTAAGTCCTGTGGAGTTAAGGTAGGGGCCAGGAGGAGAAATAGATTTTGTATGTATTGGATTAAGTCTGGTGGCTTAATTGCTTCAGGGATCCCTCTAAATTTGATGTTGTTTCGGCGAGAGCAGTCTTCCAGGATGACTTTGGCTCGCAGTTAGTGTAGTTCCTCATCTTGACGATCTTGCAAGTCCAATATTGTATGATGTGACATGCACTGTTTGGATAAGGTCGACTCCAGGATCTCGGTACAGTCTTCCACCCGATCTATTCTGGTGTGGACCAGTGCAATGGAGGAGCGCAGTTCATTACGCATTTCTTTTTGAAGAGTAGCATGAGCTTTAGAGTATTTTCTGAAACAAGCTGATCCGTTGCCAGCAGTGATGCTAGCGTGTCTAGTGGGTGTTCCCAGGTCTTCCATTTGTACTGGAGGGTCCCAATGTTGCTTTTTAAACATAGGGGCTTTGTTAGGGGAGAGTGCTGGTGATGGTGGGGTTCTCTTGCCTCGATCTGTCGAAGAGGCTTGGTCCGTGGTAGAGTTGTGGGCTATAGTGTCCATCTCTTCAGACTGAGGTTCAATTTCTCTATTCACTCTGATGTTGTGAGCAGAAATACGTGGAAGCTGGGTACTTCCCTCCTTGGACCCTTGCATGTCTTTTTTTTTTAAATAATCAGTGAGACGGTTTGATTTGGGTGTGGCGGTATGTGTGCCACTTTGCATATCTCAGCGTGAGTCCGATGGTCGTTGTACCCAGTGGTTAGAGCCGCAAGAAGGTCTGAGGATAATGACTGAGCAGTAAAGAATATGCTTCTCTCTATAGGTAGCTGTATGTGGTTTGGTTTGAGATATATACACTCCGCTCAAGTGCAGTGGCCATTAGTGGAGTAATGTTGCAGATCTATTTTCTGTGTTCCGGCAGGCAGATGGTGTGAACTATATATTAGGCGTTGCTGTCAGATCCTTTATTTAGATATTGTTGGTGCAATGCCATCCTGTATGATATGGAATGCAGTTTAGAGTGATCCGTGAGGAGTAGGAGGCCGCATCCGGGACCTCAATTTTGGGGCTGTCCGTACTCTTGCTACTGTAGCTTAGACAGTGCACAGGAGATTGCTGCCAGACAGTATTGTTTCCCCCAACCTATGATCTCTGTTATGGGGCTGTGAGTTCCTCGGGTAGAGGTCTGCAGATTGTTGCGGGAAAAGCCGCAAGATGGCGGCGGACACTCAGAGTGTATTGGGTGTGAGGTTCTGCTTTCCCCCCCAGTCACTGCGGCATTTGCCTCCGTCTGATCAGCGGTCCGGAGTCTGTGGTGATCGGAGACGTGCAATCTGCGAGGCGGATTGGGTAGGGTAGAACTGGGAGATCCCGGCCGCGATCTCCATTCGCATCCACTAGGCCGCAAGATGGCGTCCGTAAGTGCAGTGAGGGAGCCTTACACGGTAATGCCTGCTTAGGGGAGTGCGGGATCCCTAAACTGGTGATGCGGCAGGGAGGAACAGGTCCCAGTGAGCATGGATGTGGGGCTGTTCGTTCTCACCCATCCTCTATGAGTTTGGGAGCAGCTGGATGCCGAACAGGTCGGCCTGGCATCCTGTCTCTTCCGTCCGGCCCTCCGGTGCTAGTGTCGGATCTGTAGGACCACTGGGCTTCTGATCCGGCGTAATGTTAGGGGGATGTAAGAGGACCCCTCTGAAGTAGGATGGGCGATGAGAGTGTCGCTTAACAGGTGCTGATAGCTGCTGTATGTCCCTGGCTGAGCGGAGCTAAGGGCTCAAGCATCCATCTTAGTCTGCAGCCGGCCACGACCCCCCCATTTTTTTTGCTCTTTTTTTAACTGTGGTGGTGAAATCACCTCCAACAGCGCTGGAGTTGCTGCTTTATATATGGTGGGAGCAAACGCTATTG
This sequence comes from Glandirana rugosa, assembly GCA_018402905.1. NCBI lineage: Eukaryota > Metazoa > Chordata > Amphibia > Anura > Ranidae > Glandirana > Glandirana rugosa. The sequence continues at coordinate 1,700,198 of BLSH010517669.1, read as the reverse complement.
CTGTCACGCTAAATATATCAACTCTGCAGCTGGTGCACCTGAAAATCAAATAAAGATTAACCACTTCAGCCCCGGAAGGATTTCACACTTTAGGACCAGATCCCTTTTTGCGATTCGGCACTGCGTCGCTTTAACTGACAATTGCGCGGTCGTGCGACATTGCACCCAAACGAAATTTGTGGCCTTTTTTTCCCACAAATAGAGCTTTCTTTTGGTGGTATTTGATCACTGCTGCGTCATTTCTGATCGCCACTATAAACAAAAGAAGTGCAACAATTTTGCAAAAAAACACAAATTTCTCACTTTTTGCTAAAATACAAATCCAAAAAAAAATATAAAAAAACATTTTTTTTCATCGGTTTTGGCGATTTATATTCTTCCTCACATTTGTGATAAAAAAAAAATCGCAATCGGCGTTTATTGATTGGTTTGTGCGAAAGTGGCCGCGTTTACGGATGGAGAGAATTCATCGCTGACCTGTAGATGCAGCGTGTCACTTGCCACCATCGCCTGCCTTCAGGATACAGCATGTCCCTTGCTACTGTGCTTGCCACTATAACCTTCCATCAGATGCAGCGTGTCACTTGCCACCATCACCTGCCTTCAGATGCAGCATGTCACTTGCCACCATTGCCAACCAGTAGATGCAGCGTGTCACTTGCCACCATCACCTGCCTTCAAATGCAGCATGTCCCTTGCCACTCTGCTTGCCACCGTAACCTACCACCAGATGCAGCGTGTCACTTGCCACCGTCACTTGTCACCAGATGCAACGTGTCACTTGCCACTGTTGCTTGCCACCATAACCTATCACCAGATGCAGCGTGTCACTTGCCACCATCGCTTGTCACCAGATGCAGGGTGTCACTTGCCACTGTTGCTTGCCACCAGATACAGCGTGTCACTTGCCACTACCGCCGGCCACTACATGCAGCGTGTCACTTGCCACCGTTGCCTGCCTTCAGATGCAGCAAGTCACTTGCCACCGTAACCTACCACCAGATGCAGTGTGTCACTTGCCATCGTCGCTTTTTACCAGATGCAGCGTGTCACTTGTCACCAGATGCAGTGTGTCACTTGCCACCATCGCCTTCCTTCAGATGCAGCATGTTGCTTGCCACCATCGCTGACCAGTAGATGCAGCGTGTCACTTGCCACCATCGCCTGCCTTCAGGATACAGCATGTCCCTTGCTACTGTGCTTGCCACTGTAACCTACCACCAGATACAGCATGTCAATTGCCACCGTCACTTGTCATCAGATGCAACATGTCACTTGCCACTGTTGCTTGCCACCATAACCTACCACCAGATGCAGCGTTTTACTTGCCACCATCGCTTGTCACCAGATGCAGCGTGTCACTTGCCACTGTTGCTTGCCACCAGATGCAGCCTGTCACTTGCCACCATTGCCGGCCACTAGAAGCAGCACGTCACTTGCCACCGTTGCCTGCCTTCAGATGCATCATGTCACTTGCCACCGTAACCTACCACCAGAGGCAGCGTGTCACTTGCCATTGTCGCTTGTCACCAGATGCGTCGTGTCACTTATCACCTGATGCAGTGTGTCACTTGCCATCATCACCTGCCACCAGATGCAGCGTGTCACTTTCCACCATCACTCATCACCAGATGAGGCATGTCACTTGCCACCTGATGCAGCATGTCACTTGTCACCATCATTGTCTGTAGTGCTGATTGTACGGCTTTTATCTGACAGTACTTTAATTTAAATAGAAGATTCATAAGCTGTGGGCACTGGGGGGCGGCAGCTGAACTATGTTTGTATTACTGGGTTTAGTAATACTTTAAGCTGGCCCTACATGGGTAATTTTTTTTTGTTCTTCAACCAGTAGGTTAACCTAGCGGTCCCCAACCTTTTTGGCACTGGGGACCGGTGTGGTGGACGAAAGTTTTGTAAAGAACCGGGGGGGGGGGGGGGGTTGATATGGTGTCAGGATGATTGCAGTGCATTATTTCTGTTATTACATTGTAATATGCAATAAGATAGTTTGACTCACCATAATGCAGAATCAGTGGGAGCCCTGAGTATGTCACTTGCCACCATTGCCTGCCACTAGATGCAGCGTGTCACTTGCCACCGTCGGCTGCCTTCAGATGCAGCATTGTCACTTGCCACCATCGCCTGCCACCAGATGAAGCTTGTCACTTGCCACCATCATCTGCCTTCAGATGCAGCGTGTTACTTGCCACCATTGTCGACCACTAGATGTAGCGCGTCACTTGCCACCATTGCCTGCCTTGAGATGCAGCTTTCCACCAGATGCAGTGTGTTACTTACCACCATCGCCTGCCACCAGATGCAGCTTGCCACTTGCCACCGTCGCCTGCCATCAGATGCAGCATGTCACTTGCCACCATCGCCTGCCTTCAGATGCAGCATGTCACTTGCCACCATTGTCGACCACTAGATGTAGCGCGTCACTTGCCACCATTGCCTGCCTTCAGCTGAATGCTTAGTAATGCTTTAAGCTGGCCCTATATGGGTCTTTTTTTTTTTTGTTCTTCAACCAGTAGGTTAACCCAGCGGTCCCCAGCCTTTTTGGAACTGGGGACCGGTGTTGTGGAAGAAAGTTTTGCCAAGAACTGGGGGGGGGGCAGTCAATTGTCGCATATAATCTCTGGTGTTAGCACTTGAATCATCATGACATCATGGTTGATATGGTGTCAGGATGATTGAAGCACATTATTTCTATTATTACATTGTAACATTCAATTACATAGTTTGACTCACCATAATGCAGAATCAGTGGGAGCCCTGAGTGTGTCACTTGCCACGATTGCCTGCCACTAGATGCAGCATGTCACTTGCCACCATCACCTGCCACCAGATGCAGCTTGTCACTTGCCACCTTCGTTTGCCTTCAGAGGCAGCGTGTTACTTGCCACTGTTGCTTTCCACCAGATACAGTGTGTCACTTACCACCATCGCCTGCCACCAGATGCAGCTTGTCACTTGCCACCGTTGCCTGCCTTCAGATGCAGCGTGTCACTTGCCACTGTTGCTTGCCATCATATGCAGTGTGTCACTTGCCATCGATGCCTGCCTTCAGATGCAGCATGTCACTTGCCACCGTAACCTACCACCAGATGCAGTGTGTCACTTGCCACGATTGCCTGCCACTAGATGCAGCATGTCACTTGCCACCATCACCTGCCACCAGATGCAGCTTGTCACTTGCCACCTTCGTTTGCCTTCAGAGGCAGCGTGTTACTTGCCACTGTTGCTTTCCACCAGATACAGTGTGTCACTTACCACCATCGCCTGCCACCAGATGCAGCTTGTCACTTGCCACCGTTGCCTGCCTTCAGATGCAGCGTGTCACTTGCCACTGTTGCTTGCCATCATATGCAGTGTGTCACTTGCCATCGATGCCTGCCTTCAGATGCAGCATGTCACTTGCCACCGTAACCTACCACCAGATGCAGTGTGTCACTTGCCACGATTGCCTGCCACTAGATGCAGCATGTCACTTGCCACCATCACCTGCCACCAGATGCAGCTTGTCACTTGCCACCTTCGTTTGCCTTCAGAGGCAGCGTGTTACTTGCCACTGTTGCTTTCCACCAGATACAGTGTGTCACTTACCACCATCGCCTGCCACCAGATGCAGCTTGTCACTTGCCACCGTTGCCTGCCTTCAGATGCAGCGTGTCACTTGCCACTGTTGCTTGCCATCATATGCAGTGTGTCACTTGCCATCGATGCCTGCCTTCAGATGCAGCATGTCACTTGCCACCGTAACCTACCACCAGATGCAGTGTGTTACTTGCCACCATCGCTTGTCACCAGATGCAGCGTGTCACTTGCCACTGTTGCTTGCCACCAGATGTAGAGTGTCACTTGCAACCATTGCGGGCCACTAGATGCAGCGTGTCACTTGCCACCGTTGCCTGCCTTTAGATGCAGCATGTCACTTGCCACTGTTGCTTGCCACCTTAACCTACCACCAGATGCATCGTGTCACTTGCCACCGTTGCTTGTCACCAGATGCAGCGTGTCACTTGTCACCAGATGCAGTGTGTCACTTGCCACCATCGCCTGCCACCAGATAGAGCGTGTCACTTTCCACCATCGCTTGTCACCAGATGCAGGATGTCGCTTGCCAACAGATGCAGCATTTCACTTGCCACCATCACTTGTCACCAGATGCAGCGTGTCACTTGCCACCATCACCTGCCAACGGATGCAATGTGTCACTTGCCACCATTGCTTGTCACCAGACAGGCCCGGACTGGCCATAGGGCAGACCGGGCATTTGCCAGGTGGGCCGGGGCCACCCGCTCTGTGGCCGGTTGATTTTCAGGCCGTACAGCGGGATGTAAGCAGTGAGTCAGTGGGAGCCCTGAGTGTGTCACTTGCCACCATTGCCTGCCACTAGATGCAGCGTGTCTCTTGCCACCATCGCCTGCTACCAGATGCAGCTTGTCACTTGCCACCTTCGTTTGCCTTCAGATGCAGCGTGTTACTTGCCACTGTTGCTTTCCCCCAGATACAGTGTGTCACTTACCACCATCGCCTCCCACCAGATGCAGCTTGTCACTTGCCACTGTTGCCTGCCTTCAGATGCAGCGTGTCACTTGCCACTGTTGCTTGCCATTATATGCAGTGTGTCACTTGCCATCGATGCCTGCCTTCAGATGCAGCATGTCACTTGCCACCGTCGCTTGCCAACAGATGCAGCGTGTCACTTGTCAACAGATGCAGCATGTCACTTGCCATTGTTGCTTGCCACCGTAACCTACCACCAGATGCAGTGTGTCACTTGCCACCGTCGCTTGTCAACAGATGCAGCGTGTCACTTGTCACAAGATGCAGCATGTCACTTGCCATTGTTGCTTGCCACCATAACCTACCACCAGATGCCGTGTGTTACTTGCCACCATCGCTTGTCACCAGATGCAGCGTGTCACTTGCCACTGTTGCTTGCCATCAGATGTAGCGTGTCACTTGCAACCACTGCGGGCCACTAGATGCAGCGTGTCACTTGCCACCGTTGCTTGCCTTAAGATGCAGCATGTCACTTGCCACTGTTGCTTGCAACCTTAACCTACCACCAGATGCATCGTGTCACTTGCCACGGTTGCTTGTCACCAGATGCAGCATGTTACTTGTCACCAGATGCAGCGTGTCACTTTCCACCATCGCTTGTCACCAGATGCAGGATGTCGCTTGTCACCAGATGCAGCGTGTCACTTGCCACCATCGCCTGCCACCAGATAGAGCGTGTCACTTTCCACCATCGCTTGTCACCAGATGCAGGATGTCGCTTGTCAACAGATGCAGCGTGTCACTTGCCACCATCGCCTGCCACCGGATGCAATGTGGCACTTGCCACCGTCGCTTGTCACCGGACTGGCCATAGAGCAGACCAGCATTTGCCCGGTGGGCTGGGGCCACCCGTTCTGTGGCCGGTTGATTTTCAGGCCACACAGCGGGACGTAAGCGGTGACCGTGGCCTGGACAGGGTTAACACAGGCCACGGCCCCTGCTCACCTATTGCTATGCAGCTGCACCTGTGTCATCTCTGGCAGAACAGCTGCATGGGCTGAGCTGTGTCTTTCTCACACACAGCTCAGCATCAGCGCTCTCCGCTCAGCCTCGGGCGGACTGCTCCTCCCGACCCTTTACCCCTGTGTCTTCCCCACCCACACTCTCTGGGGATGTGGGGCGGGAATATTGAACCCAGGAGAGGAAAGCTGCAGCCTGTGCCTGAGCCTCCATCCTGGGGTGAGTAAGCTCACCCTATCTTCTGCCCTCCCTTCTGCCTCCCACTGTCTAAAACTAATTTGGAAAGGCCATGTGCAGATTCTGATGTAATGGGGGGTCCCTGTGCAGACTCTGATGTAAGGGGGGTCCCTGTGCAGACTCTGATGTAATGAGGGGTCCCTGTGCAAACTCTGATGATAGGGGGGTCCCTGTGCAGACTCTGGTGTAATGGAGGGTCCCTGTGCAGACTCTGATGTAAGGGGGGGTCCCTGTGCGGACTCTGATGTAAGGGGGGGGGGTCCCTGTGCAGACTCTGAAGTAAGGGGGTGTCCCTGTGCAGACTCTGATGTAAGGGGGTCCCTGTGCAGATTCAAATGTAAGGGGGGTCCCTGTGTGGAATTTGATGTAAGGGGGGTCCCTGTGCAGACTCTGATGTAAGGGGGGTCCCTGTGCAGACTCTGATGTAAGGGGAGTCCCTGTGCAGACTCTGATGTAAGGGGGTCCCTGTGCAGACTCTGATGTAAGGGGGTCCCTGTGCAGACTCTGATGTAATTGGGGTCCCTGTGCAGACTCTGATGTAAGGGGCTCTGTGCGGACTCTGATGTAACTGGGGACTCTGTTCGGACTCTGATGTAATTGGGGCCCCTGTGCGGACTCTGATGTAAGGCGGCTCTGTGCGGACTCTGATGTAAGGGGCCTCTGTGCGGATTCTGATGTAAGGGGCCTCTGTGCGGACTCTGATGTAAGGGGGGTCCCTGTGCAGACTCTGATGTAAGGGGGTCCCTGTGCAGACTCTGATGTAAGAGGAGGTCCCTGTGCGGACTCTGATGTAAGGGGGGTCCCTGTGGACTGTGATGTAAGGGGCTCTGTGCTGACTCTGATGTGAGGGGGCTCTGTGCGGACTCTGATGTAAGGGGGCTCTGTGTGGAATGTGATGTAAGGGGCTCTGTGCGGACTCTGGTGTGCCTCGGGGGAATGTAGTCTCAGGCGTGTC
>BLSH010517669.1:1665182-1686719 GCA_018402905.1 Glandirana rugosa | reverse complement strand
ACTGTGTGTGTGTGGGGGGGGGGTAGCTGAACTATTTTCCTATTACTGGGTTTAATAACACTTTAAGCTGGCCCTACATGGGTCTTTTTTTGTTGTTGTTCTTCAACCAGTTAACCCAGCAGTCCCAACCTTTTTGGCACTGGGGACCGGTGTTGTGGAAGAAAATTTTGCCAAGGACCGGGGGGAGGGGTCGATTGTTGCGTACGATTTGTCGAGGCAATCTCTGGTGTTAGCACTATGATGTCTGGTGTTAGAACTATGGTATCAGGATGATTGAAGCGCATTATTTCTATTCTTACATTTTAATATACAATGAGCTAGTTTGACTCACCATAATGCAGAATCAATGGGAGCCCTGAGTGTGTCACTTGCCACCATCGCCTGCCACTAGATGCAGCGTGTCACTTGCCACCATCGCCTGCCACTAGATGCAGCGTGTCACTTGCCACCATCGCCTGCCACTAGATGCAGCATGTCACTTGCCACCATCGCCTGCCACTAGATGCAGCATGTCACTTGCCAACATCACCTGCCACTAGATGCATCGTGTCACTTGCCACCACCAGCTGCCTTCAGATGCAGCGTGTCACTTGTCACTGTTGCTTGCCACCAGATGGAGTGTGTCTCTTGCACCGTCACCTGCCTTCAGATGCAGCGTGTCACTTGCCACTGTTGCTTGCCACCAGATGCAACTTGTCACTTGCCACCATCGCCTGCCATCAGATGCATCGTTTTACTTGCCACTCTTGCTTGCCACCTGATGCAATGTGTCACTTGCCACCGTCGTCTGCCACCAGAGACAGCTTGTCACTTGCCACCATCGCCTGCCTTCAGATGCAGCGTGTCACTTGCCACTGTTGCTTGCCATGATATGCAGTGTGTCACTTGCCATCGTCACCGGCCACCAGATGCAGCTTGTCACTTGCCACCATTGCCTGCCTTCAGATGTAGCATGTCACTTGCCACTGTCACTTGCCACCATTGACTGCCTTCAGATGCAGCGTGTCACTCACCACCATTGCTTGCTACTAGATGCAGTGTGTCACTTGCCACCAGATGTAGCATATTACTTGCCACTGTAGCTTGCCGCCAAATGCAGCGTGTGACTTGCCACCGCCACCTGCCATCAGATGCAGTGTGTGACTTGCCACCATTGCCTGCCTTCAGATGCAGCGTGTCACTCACCAACGTTGTTTGCCACCAGGTGCAGCGTGTCACTTGCCACCATTACTTGCCACCAGATGCGGCGTGTCACTTGCAACCATCGCCGGCCACTACATGCAGCATGTCACTTGCCACCGTCACCTGCCTTTAGATGGAGCGTGTCACTTGCCACTGTTGCCTGCCACCATAACCTACCACCAGATGCAGCGTGTCACTTGTTACCAAATGCAGCATGTCACTTGCCACCATTGCTTGCCACCAGATGCAGCATTTCACTTGTCACCAGATGCAGCATGTCATTTGCCACCACCGCCTGCCACCGGATGCAGTGTGTCACTTGCCGCCATCGCTTGTTACCAGATGCACAGTTTCACTTGTCACCAGATGCAGCATGTCACTTGCCACCAGCGCCTGCCACCAGATGCAGCGTTTCACGTGTCACCAGATGCAGCATGTAACTTGCCACCACTGCCTGTCACCAGATGCAGCATGTCACTTGTCATCATCTCCTGCCACCAGATGCAGTGTTTCACTATTCACCAGATGCAGCATGTAACTTGCCACCACTGCCTGTCACCAGATGCAGCATGTCACTTGCCACCACCGCCTGCCACCGGATGCAGTGTGTCACTTGCCACAGTCTCTTGTCACCAAGTGCAGCATGTCACTTGCCACCAGATGCAGCTTGTCACTTGCCAGCCTGTTGCCTGTAGCGCTGATCGTACGGATTTTATCTGACAACGTGATTGAACAGAAGTCAATTGGTAAACGTCTTCTGTTGAACTGTAGTGGCCACACATGGATCAAAATGTGGCCGGTCCCTGCGGAGCTAAACAAAATTTTTATCCATGTACGGCCAGCTTTACACTATATTTTATCCTTAAGGTTTGCATAGCATTAAAAGCGGTATACCTTTTCAGTCCGGACTTGTCACCTAATGCAGTGTGTCACTTGCCACCAGATGCAGCTTGCCACTTGCCACCGTCGTCGCCAGTCTGTTGTCTGTAGTGCTGATTGTACAGCTTTTACCTGACATTATTTTAATGTACAAAGAAGGTTTACAAGCTGTGGGCACTGTGTGTGTGTGTGTGTGTGTGGGGGGGGGGGGGGTAGCTGAACTATTTTCCTATTACTGGGTTTAATAACACTTTAAGCTGGCCCTACATGGGTCTTTTTTTGTTGTTGTTCTTCAACCAGTAGGTTAACCCAGCAGTCCCAACCTTTTTGGCACTGGGGACCGGTGTTGTGGAAGAAAATTTTGCCAAGGACCGGGGGGAGGGGTCGATTGTTGCATACGATTTGTCAAGGCAATCTCTGGTGTTAGCACTATGATGTCTGGTGTCAGAACTATGGTATCAGGATGATTGAAGTGCATTATTTCTATTATTACATTTTAATATACAATGAGATAGTTCGACTCACCATAATGCAGAATCAATGGGAGCCCTGAGTGTGTCAGTTGCCACCATCGCCTGCCAATAGATGCAGAGTGTCACTTGCCACCATCGCCTGCCACTAGATGCAGCGTGTCACTTGCTACCATCGCCTGCCACTAGATGCAGCATGTCACTTGCCACCATCGCCTGCCACTAGATGCAGCATGACACTTGCCACCATCGCCTGCCACTAGATGCAGCGTGTCACTTGCCACCACCAGCTGCCTTCAGATGCAGCGTGTCACTTGCCACTGTTGCTTGCCACCAGATGCAACTTGTCACTTGCCACCGTCGCCTGCCATCAGATGCATCGTTTTACTTGCCACTCTTGCTTGCCACCTGATGCAATGTGTCACTTGCCACCGTCGCCTGCCACCAGAGGCAGCTTGTCACTTGCCACCATCGCCTGCCTTCAGATGCAGCGTGTCACTTGCCACTGTTGCTTGCCATGATATGCAGTGTGTCACTTGCCATCGTCACCGGCCACCAGATGCAGCTTGTCACTTGCCACCATTGCCTGCCTTCAGATGTAGCATGTCACTTGCCACTGTCACTTGCCACCATTGACTGCCTTCAGATGTAGCGTGTCACTCACCACCATTGCTTGCCACTAGATGCAGTGTGTCACTTGCCACCAGATGTAGCATATTACTTGCCACTGTAGCTTGCCACCAAATGCAGCGTGTGACTTGCCACTGCCACCTGCCATCAGATGCAGTGTGTGACTTGCCACCATTGCCTGCCTTCAGATGCAGTGTGTCACTCACCAACGTTGCTTGCCACAAGGTGCAGCATGTCACTTGCCACCATTGCTTGCCACCAGATGCAGCGTGTCACTTGCCACCATCTCCGGCCACTACATGCAGCATGTCACTTGCCACTGTCACCTGCCTTCAGATGGAGCGTGTCACTTGCCACTGTTGCCTGCCACCATAACCTACCACCAGATGCAGCGTGTCACTTGCCACCATCGCTTTTCACGAGATGCAGCGCTTCACTTGTTACCAGATGCAGCATGTCACTTGCCACCATTGCTTGCCACCAGATGCAGCATTTCACTTGTCACCAGATGCAGCATGTCACTTGCCACCACCGCCTGCCACCGGATGCAGTGTGTCACTTGCCATCGTCGCTTGTCACCAGATGCAGCATTTCACTTGCCACCATTGCCTGCCACCGGATGCAGTGTGTCACTTGCCATCGTCGCTTGTCACCAGATGCAGCATGTCACTTGCCACCATTGCCTGCCACCGGATGCAGTGTGTCACTTGCCATCGTCGCTTGTCACCAGATGCAGCATGTCACTTGCCACCACCGCCTGCCACCGGATGCAGTGTGTCACTTGCCATCGTCGCTTGTCACCAGATGCAGCATGTCACTTGCCACCATTGCCTGCCACCAGATGCAGCGTTTCACTTGTCACCAGATGGAGCATGTCACTTGCCACCATCGCCTGCCACCAGATGCAGCATTTCACTTGTCACCAGATGCAGCATGTCACTTGCCACCATCGCCTGCCACCAGATGCAACGTTCCACTTGTCACCAGATGCAGCATGTCACTTGCCACCACTGCCTGCCACCGGATGCAGTGTGTCACTTGCTGCCTTTGCTTGTCACCAGAGGCAGAGTTTCACTTGTCACCAGATGCAGCATGTCACTTGCCACCATCGCCTGCCACCAGATGCAGCGTTTCACTTGTCACCAGATGCAGCATGTAACTTGTCATCATCGCCTGCCACCTTTACAAGCTGTGGGCACTGTGTGTGTGTGGGGGGGGGGTAGCTGAACTATTTTCCTATTACTGGGTTTAATAACACTTTAAGCTGGCCCTACATGGGTCTTTTTTTGTTGTTGTTCTTCAACCAGTAGGTTAACCCAGCAGTCCCAACCTTTTTGGCACTGGGGACCGGTGTTGTGGAAGAAAATTTTGCCAAGGACCGGGGGGAGGGGTCGATTGTTGCATACGATTTGTCAAGGCAATCTCTGGTGTTAGCACTATGATGTCTGGTGTTAGAACTATGGTATCAGGATGATTGAAGCGCATTTTTTCTATTATTACATTTTAATATACAATGAGATAGTTCGACTCACCATAATGCAGAATCAATGGGAGCCCTGAGTGTGTCAGTTGCCACCATCGCCTGCCAATAGATGCAGCGTGTCACTTGCCACCATCGCCTGCCACTAGATGCAGCGTGTCACTTGCTACCATCGCCTGCCACTAGATGCAGCATGTCACTTGCCACCATCGCCTGCCACTAGATGCAGCATGACACTTGCCACCATCGCCTGCCACTAGATGCAGCGTGTCACTTGCCACCACCAGCTGCCTTCAGATGCAGCGTGTCACTTGCCACTGTTGCTTGCCACCAGATGCAACTTGTCACTTGCCACCATCGCCTGCCATCAGATGCATCATTTTACTTGCCACTCTTGCTTGCCACCTGATGCAATGTGTCACTTGCCACCGTCGCCTGCCACCAGAGGCAGCTTGTCACTTGCCACCATCGCCTGCCTTCAGATGCAGCGTGTCACTTGCCACTGTTGCTTGCCATGATATGCAGTGTGTCACTTGCCATCGTCACCGGCCACCAGATGCAGCTTGTCACTTGCCACCATTGCCTGCCTTCAGATGTAGCATGTCACTTGCCACTGTCACTTGCCACCATTGACTGCCTTCAGATGTAGCGTGTCACTCACCACCATTGCTTGCCACTAGATGCAGTGTGTCACTTGCCACCAGATGTAGCATATTACTTGCCACTGTAGCTTGCCACCAAATGCAGCATGTGACTTGCCACCGCCACCTGCCATCAGATGCAGTGTGTGACTTGCCACCATTGCCTGCCTTCAGATGCAGTGTGTCACTCACAAACGTTGCTTGCCACAAGGTGCAGCGTGTCACTTGCCACCATTGCTTGCCACCAGATGTGGCGTGTCACTTGCCACTGTCACCTGCCTTCAGATGGAGTGTGTCACTTGCCACTGTTGCCTGCCACCATAACCTACCACCAGATGCAGCGTGTCACTTGCCACCATTGCTTTTCACGAGATGCAGCGTTTCACTTGTTACCAGATGCAGCATGTCACTTGCCACCATTGCTTGCCACCAGATGCAGCATTTCACTTGTCACCAGATGCAGCATGTCACTTGCCACCACTGCCTGCCACCGGATGCAGTGTGTCACTTGCCATCGTCACTTGTCACCAGATGCAGCATTTCACTTGTCACCAGATGCAGCATGTCACTTGCCACCATCGCCTGCCACCAGATGCAGCGTTTCACTTGTCACCAGATGGAGCATGTCACTTGCCACCATCGCCTGCCACCAGATGCAGCATTTCACTATTCACCAGATGCAGCATTTAACTTGCCACCACTGCCTGTCACCAGATGCAGCATGTCACTTGTCATCATCGCCTGCCACCAGATGCAGCTTTTCACTATTCACCAGATGCAGCATTTAACTTGCCACCACTGCCTGTCACCAGATGCAGCATGTCACTTGCCACCACCGCCTGCCACCGGATGCAGTGTGTCACTTGCCACAGTCTCTTGTCACCAGGTGCAGCATGTCACTTGCCACCAGATGCAGCTTGTCACTTGCCAGCCTGTTGCCTGTAGCGCTGATCGTACGGATTTTATCTGAGAAGGTGATTGAATAGAAGTCAATTGGTAAACGTCTTCTGTTGAACCGTAGTGGCCACACGTGGATCAAAATGTGGCAGGTCCCTGCGGAACTAAACAAAATTTTTATCCATATATGGCCAGCTTTCCACTATATTTTACCCTTAAGGTTTGCATAGCATTAAAAGTGGTATACCTTTTCAGTCCGGGCCTGTCACCTAATGCAGTGTGTCACTTGCCACCAGATGCAGCTTGTCACTTGCCACCGTCATCGCCAGTCTGTTGTCTGTAGTGCTGATTGTACAGCTTTTATCTGACAGTATTTTATTGTAAAAAGTAGGTTTACAAGCTGTGGGCACTGTGGGGGGGGGGGGGGGGTAGCTGAACTATTTTCCTATTCCTGGGTTTAATAACACTCTTGCTCTTCAACCAGCAGGTTAACCCAGCAGTCCCAACCTTTTTGGCACTGGGGACCGGTGTTGTGGAAGAAAATTTTGCCAAGGACCGGGGGGAGGGGTCGATTGTTTCAAACGATTTGTCAAGGCAATCTCTGGTGTTAGCACTATGATGTCTGGTGTTAGAACTATGGTATCAGGATGATTGAAGCGCATTATTTCTATTATTACATTTTAATATACAATGAGATAGTTCGACTTACTATAATGCAGTCTCTTGCCACCGTCACCTGCCTTCAGATGCAGCGTGTCACTTGCCACTGTTGCTTGCCATCAGATGCAACTTGTCACTTGCCACCATCGCCTGCCATCAGATGCATCATTTTACTAGCCACTCTTGCTTGCCACCTGATGCAATTTGTCACTTGCCACCGTCGCCTGCCACCAGGGGCAGCTTGTCACTTGCCACCATCGCCTGCCTTCAGATGCAGCGCGTCACTTGCCACTGTTGCTTGCCATGATATGCAGTGTGTCACTTGCCATTGTCACCGGCCACCAGATGCAGCTTGTCACTTGCCACCATTGCCTGCCTTCAGACGTAGCATGTCACTTGCCACTGTCACTTGCCACCATTGGCTGCCTTTAGATGCAGCGTGTCACTCACCACCATTGCTTGCCACTAGATGCAGTGTGTCACTTGCCACCAGATGTAGCATATTACTTGCCACTGTAGCTTGCCACCAAATGCAGCGTGTGACTTGCCACCGCCACCTGCCATCAGATGCAGTGTGTGACTTGCCACCATTGCCTGCCTTCAGATGCAGCGTCACTCACCAACGTTGTTTGCCACCAGGTGCAGCGTGTCACTTGCCACCATTGCTTGCCACCAGATGCGACGTGTCACTTGCCACCATCGCCAGCCACTACATGCAGCATGTCACTTGCCACCATCACCTGCCTTCAGATGGAGCGTGTCACTTGGCACTGTTGCCTGCCACCATAACCTACCACCAGATGCAGCATTGCAGCAGATCGCTTGTCACCAGATGCAGCATTTCACTTGTTACCAGATGCAGCATGTCACTTGCCACCATTGCTTGCCACCAGATGCAGCGTTTCACTTGTCACCAGATGCAGCATGTCACTTGTCATCACCGCCTGCCACCGGATGCAGTGTGTCACTTGCCATCGTCGCTTGTCACCAGATGCAGCATTTCACTTGTCACCAGATGCAGCATGTCACTTGCCACCATTGCCTGCGACCAGATGCAGCGTTTCACTTGTCACCAGATGCAGCATGTCACTTGCCACCATCGCCTGCCACCAGATGCAGCGTTTCACTTGTCACCAGATGCAGCATGTCACTTGCCACCACTGCCTGCCACCGGATGCAGTGTGTCACTTGCCGCCATCGCTTGTCACCAGATGCACAGTTTCACTTGTCACCAGATGCAGCATGTTACTTGCCACCATCGCCTGCCACCAGATGCAGCGTTTCACTTGTCACAAGATGCAGCATGTAACTTGCCACCACTGCCTGCCCTGGATGCAGCATGTCACTTGCCACCACCGCCTGCCACCGGATGCAGTGTGTCACTTGCCACAGTCTCTTGTCACCAGGTGTAGCATGTCACTTGCCACCAGATGCAGCTTGTCACTTGCCAGCCTGTTGCGTGTAGCGCTGATCGTACGGCTATTATCTGGCAAGGTGATTGAACAGAAGTCAATTGGTAAACTTCTTCTGTTGAACTGTAGTGGCCACACATGGATCAAAATGTGGCCGGTCCCTGTGGAACTAAACAAAATTTTTATCCATATATGGCCAGCTTTACACTATATTTTCCCCTTAAGGTTTGCATAGCATTAAAAGCGATATACCTTTTCAGTGGTAAATAGTATACTTTATCAATAGAGACAAACAAATGTTATCTGATTTCTACAACTTACAATTAATGTATTTAAATTAGTTACTGGCAAATAATTAACCTAAACATTTTATTGTACTATTAGTAGTTACATAACATTTAACATTATGATACAGTATATGTATAATATGATATGATTTATCTACTATCTTTACTGTGTTGTCTCTCTGTTGCTTTGCACCATTGGTTACATTTGCTGATTGCATTTTGCACTAAATAAGTTGTGATTTTATTTCCATTAAGATATTATTGACATTATGACACATTTAGTTCGCTGATCACCTTTTTAAACCACAGACAGTGCCACAATCCTCCAGTTAGACGTCAGCTATATTTTACGCACTACACATAATGTATATATTTATCTCTTTGACTATTGGCATACCTAATTCATCATAATACATATTTAAGGACATATAATTACATATAAGAATGTACAAAAAATGTAAAATGTTGAAAAAAAAATTAACTAAAAGATGACAGAAGATGACACTGCAGTCTAAGTGATCACACAAGCATTTTGATTGGTGCCTGATCATCCTTAGGGACCAAGGTTGTCATTTACAGCCATGGACATGGGACATCCTGACAGAGGACATTGTTATACAGATTGCAGATGGGAAGGGATTAGCAGACAGCATATAGTGGTTTGTTACATTGTATTTATCTATTTATTGAATATAGTCCATACTAAACATGTCATTTGTAAAAACATTTTTCTATTTTAGGTAAGTATATATACAATATTGTTTATTTATATTTTGATAAACAGTGTTGTCAAAAATGAAAATTTGTGCTCACTGACAATGTGCTATATGTTTTATCAGGCTAAGGCCAGTTCTGCACGGCCGTGTCCGTAAACGGACTCCGTTTGCTCAGCGGGGATCACTCCACTGATCCCCACTGAGCCGATGGATGACGAGGACGGATCCATCAGAATCCCGCTCTCCGCTATGGCAAATCAGATGACAACAGATCCGCCTGTCCGTTGTCATCCGATCCGCAGGCGGATGGAAAAATGGGGTTTTCCCCTATCACACTTTACGGAAGCAGAGCGGATCGAGGAGCGTCAGCGGACATATCTCCCCTGACATCTGTCGCTCCATAGGGCTGCACGGAGGCTCCATTCAGGTCCGCCTGAAAAAACTGACAGGTGGATCTGAACAGAAAGTCTGTGTAAAAGGGGCCTAAGGGTAGGTTATTGTTGAAATTTTCTTTTCGTCATAGGATGTCACCGGAAGCTGTCTATGATGCTTCCTATGATAAAACGCGTTAGCTGGGCTTACTGGTACGCCGCTACGTCACTTCTGGTCCCGAACTTCCGGCTTTTGGAACACAACAGACAACACAACAGACAAAAGGGACCTGTTGTCTCTTCCAACACCACCCAGCCCACGGCAAGGCTGTTATTATGTGTGGAATGTTTTAATGTTTTTTTTTACCTGAAAAGACTTTTATGGATAAATAAATGCAAAGTTTTTTTACCAAAATCCAGATTTACACTATATGTGTCTCCCTCCATTTTTCCCTGTATACCCTGACATACTGCTGAGGATTGCGCCCCATTTGAGCATCAGGACGCCCCACTGGCTGGTTTATATGCGAGCTTCCCCTGTCGGGGTACCAACTTCTGGTGAGTGGGGAAGCAGGAGGGGAGCACGTTTGGATTCACCTTGGAGCACTGGAATATGCTCATTTATGCACTAAGTCACCTTTTGGATCATGCCAAGATTTACTGTTGCAACACAATGAAGACTTTTTTTCGCAATAAGCCATTATAATTTCCAATCCCTGTCCGGCTTAAAGACAGTCATATGTGATCTATTTATATGGTTTATTACCCCTACTCATTATAAGATTACTGTATATTCTCTTCCACCTAGGTTTCATGTACTTATACCCTGATGAGCACTTAGCACTTTGTCTTATTCCATTATATATATAGCTTTAGCACTAGAAATTTGCACACATGAAATATTGTTGTTTATACTAATGAACACCAAGCACCATTGGTTGCATTTGCTGATTGCATTTTGCACTAAATAAGTTGTGAATTTATTTCCATTAAGATATTATTGACATTATGACACATTTAGTTCACTGATCACCTCAACAACAGACAGTGCCAAAATCCTCCATTTAGACTTCATTACTCACACCCTATATGTTAAGGGTTTTAGAGGATTCAGCAGTAGAGTTGATCGAACCTCTGGAAGTTCGGGTTCTGCAGGTTCAGGTCCGGACTTGACCCGAACTTTGACCCGGACCCCGAACCCCATTGAATTCAGTGGGGACCCAAACTTTTAGGCACAAAAATGGCTGTAACAAAGTCCTGGAAAGTCCTAGAGGTCTGCAAAAGGAAGGAAAATAGGGGTAAGGATCGGACAAGTGCCCTACAAAGAAATGGGGATAGGGAAATAACTTAAAATAATTTTTAAGCTAAAATCACATAAAAAAATCAAAAATGGAGGTGGATGTGGAGTTAGAGGTTGAGGAGGCGGTGAAAGTGGCGGTGGAGGAGGAGGAGGTAGCCAACACAGTTTTTTTTTTATTTTTGGAATTTTTTTGTTTTTTTTTAAACCAGCAATGTAGATGCGCTTTTTAATTTTGTGCAAGAAACAATAATCTGTCCCTTTAAGCAACAGTAGGAACCTCTCCCTATAGAACTAGGAGATGATTTTAGATTCTAAAATCATCTCCAAGTTGTACAGGGAAAGCCTCCAGCTGTTGCTCTATGCGCCTGCAATAGGCTTTTCCCACACACTGTGAAGATGATTTTAAAACACTAATATGGCTCTATGCGGCTGAAACAGGCTTTTCCCACACACTTTGAAGATGATTATAGAACACTAATATGGCTCTATGCGGCTGAAACAGGCTTTTCCCACACACTTTGAAGATGATTTTAGAACACTAATATGGCTCTATGCGGCTGAAACAGGCTTTTCCCAAACACTTTGAAGATGATTTTAGAACACTAATATGGCTCGATGCGGCTGAAACAGGCTTTTCCCACACACTTTGAAGATGATTTTAGAACACTAATATGGCTCTATGTGGCTGAAACAGGCTTTTCCCACACACTTTGAAGATGATTTTAGAACAATAATCTTTCCCTTAAAGCAACAGCTGGAACCTTTCCCTGTACAACTTGGAGATGATTTTAGAACACTAATCTTTCCCTTAAAGCAACAGCTGGAACCTTTCCCTGTACAACTTGATGATGATTTTAGAACACTAATCTTTCCCTTAAAGCAACAGCTGGAATCTTTCCCTGTACAACTTGATGATGATTTTAGAACTCTACTCTTTCCCTTAAAGCAACAGCTGGAACCTTTCCCTGTACAACTTGATGATTTTAAAAGAATAATCTTTCCCTTAAAGCAACAGACTCTACCTAGTCCAGTCAGATCTTTCTGTGCAGCAGGATGAGGTGTGCAATCTGTCCCTCAAAGCAGCAGTACTAGTATCTCTCCCTCCCTCAAAGCAACAGTACTAGTATCTCTCCCTAGTCCACAATCAGATCGTTCAGTAATGCAGGATGAGATGTTCTGCAATCTGTCCCTCACAGAGCCAGCAGCATCCTCCCTAAACTATCCTGAGAGCATATGACATGCAGCACGGTGACTCCAGCCCCATATAGAGGCTGGGTCACATGGTGCACTGGCCAATCACAGCCATGCCATTAGTAGGCATGGCTGTGATGGCTTCTAAGGGAAAACCAGTGAAACACTTGTTGATTGGCTGCCCTTGGCAGCTTTTCAACACGTGGAATAAAATACCAGAACCCCCGGACCCGAACCCAGACTTTTTTTTGTAAAGTCCGGGTTCGGGTCCGGGTCCCGGACACCCAAAAGTTCGGAACGGACCCGAACTTTATAGTTCGGGTTCGCTCAACTCTATTCAGCAGTCTTACTTGCCATTGCTGGCAGGCACATTTGGTCCTAAGGACAGGAAACTAACATTCTTTAATTCCGTAAAATATAGCTGCCAATGCACACTGTACATGCAAACTTTTTACCATTTTGATCCATTTTGCCAATGCAAATTTCTATTGTCAACTTAAAAAAACTGAATAAAAATAACATTAGGATAGGGGCAAGTCTGGCAAAGTACAAAGCAATTGTTTTACTAGTCTTCATAAGTAGTATAAAAACTAATTTGAGACTTTTTCTTATTTCAGCAGTATGGCATAAAATGCATTATTTTCTTAAAAAGCATTCTGCTCCATGCACAGAAGAACGGAGGAAATATAACCATGAATTTGCCGTTTCCACCTCGTTTCATGGATTACATAACCTTGTACATGGCAACAGCACTGGAACATGGGGCCACATTCGCAGAGTTGTCTGGTTCGTTATTGTACTGGCTTTTGTCCTTACAGCATTTTCGCAAGTGTGCTCACGCATTATAAATTATTTCAGTTGGCCAACGATGACATCAGTAACTGTCCAGTATGTTGAAAAGATTGAATTCCCCTCTGTCACATTTTGTAATCTGAACAGGTATGTATGCATTATTTATTTTAATGACTTGTAATGCAAGAAAAAGAGGGCTGATTTTGAAATTCTCTAATCATGTTTTAACACCACTTTGTTCTTTTTTACGTAAAGCATATATGTTCATAAGGGTAACTTTTTAGTTTGCCATTTACAAAGATTTTACAACCATTTTACAAGGTAACTCATTTTGCTGTATCAATTTTAATGAGACATGTATGGACTTTGAGAACAAATGTTTGCATAGTTATTACGGTGCTATATTAGTTTCAAATGTACAATATTTGCTCTTTCTCTGCATTCAGTAGTTTTGTTCCAGTTTGGCAGGCATGTTTAAGTTTTTTACCAAAAATACAGCACTTTTTCCTAAATATACAACGCTTTTAAAGACCAGGACACCATTTTATTAATACTTTGATTGGCTGCTCTGTAGTTCAAATATGGTGCCAAAACCACTCCCAAATATTGTGTATGAGAAGATGCCATAAACATTTCAGCATACCATTACTTCATAAAAGGAGCACTTATTCGCTTTTTATTTGTTTTCAATTTACAGTGTCTATAGTATGATGAAGGTAGCCAGCTGGTGAACTACAACATAGTAAACATTCACTATATTAAATCATAGTAAAAAGGAGCGCTATAATCAATAAATCAATAAATCAATAAACCATAGTGCAAATGATGCAATAATGTGCAAAAAGTTTATGCAAAGTCGCAGCAAAAGTGCCAGTGCAAACTATATGTGCAAGACAAACTGGTGCAAAATTGCGACAATATAAGTGTCCATAAACAGTCCTCCTTTAAGTGTGCAGCATCAATCCTTCATACTTGTTTCCATCACCAAAAAAGACCGCATGCAGGTGATCACACCAGAGGCTTACCAGATGTCTGGATTAAAATCGCCTGTATATCAGAGAAAACCTCAGCCAAATATCCCTTAAATGAGGTCCACACTTCCAAGGAACAATCGATCCCCCATGTATCACTCATAAGAAACAGAGAAGATTCCTCATAGTGTATCTCTTTAAGCAGGTGAATTTATTTAAAAGGATAAAATTGCGCTTACATCAAACCATAAAATCATTCGCAGTGTGAAAAAGCAGAGACATCTACCAGTCAGCTGTTCCTCGCTGGTAAGCCTCTGGTGTGATCACCTGCATGCGGTCTTTTTTGGTGATGGAAACAAGTATGAAGGATTGATGCTGCACACTTAAAGGAGGACTGTTTATGGACACTTATATTGTCGCAATTTTGCACCAGTTTGTCTTGCACATATAGTTTGCACTGGCACTTTTGCTGCGACTTTGCATAAACTTTTTGCACATTATTGCATCATTTGCACTATGGTTTATTGATTTATTGATTTATTGATCATAGCACTGCTTTTTACTATGATTTAATCTAGTGAATGTTTACAGTGATTTATTTTTAGAGCAGCAGCTAGGTATTTATGTATTGAATCTCTATACATATTTACACATATTTATTACACAAGAGTTTACTATTAAGAAAATAATTTTAGCACTGTGTTTTAATTGTTTATGAACTACAACATAGTTGTTCTAGAGCACAAAGTATAAATCCAGCCATAGGTAATCTATAAAACTGAGGCAAAGAAACAGAGGGCTGTTGCTTGAAGCAACAACATAGATGTTAAAATTCATGTTCTCTCCTTAACTAGAGAACATTAGCATTTCAATCTGATATGTATGGTTAGCTAAATTTATATATAAATATATATATATATATATATATATATATAAATATACGGTATCTCACAAAAGTGAGTACACCCCTCACATTTTTGTAAATATTTTATTATATCCTTTCATGTGACAACACTGAAGAAATTACACTTTGCTGCAATGTAAAGTAGTGAGTGTACAGCTTGTATAATAGTGTACATTTGCTGTCCCCTCAAAATAACTCAACACACAGCCATTAATATCTAAACCGCTGGCAACAAAAGTGAGTACACCCCAAAGTGAAAATGTCCAAATTGGGCCCAAAGTGTCAATATTTTGTGTAGCCACCATTATTTTCCAGCATTGCCTTAACCCTCTTGGACATGGAGTTCACCAGAGCTTCACAGACATCACGGAGCTGGTGGATGTTAGACACCTTGCGCTCCTCCATGTTCTGTTTGAGGATGCCCCACAGATGCTCAATAGGGTTTAGGTCTGTAGACATGCTTCGCCAGTCCATCACCTTTACCCTCAGCTTCTTTAACAAGGCTGTGGTCTTCTTGGAGGTGTGTTTGGGGTCATTATCATGTTGGAACACTGCCCTGCTTAGTCTCCGAAGGGAGGGGATCATGCTCTGCTTCAGTATGTCACAGTACATTCTGGCATTCATGGTTCCCTCAATGAACGGTAGCTCCCCAGTGCCGGCAGCACTCATGCAGCCCCAGACCATGACACTCCCACCACCATGCTTGACTGTAGGCAAGCCCACTTGTCTTTGTGCTCCTCACCTGGTTGCTGCCACACACGCTGGACACCATCTGAACTAAATAAGTTTATCTTGGTCTCATCAGACAACAGGACATGGTTCCAGTAATCCATCTCCTTAGTCTGCTTGTCTTCAGCAAACTGCTTGCTGGCTTTTTTTGTGCATCATCCTTACAAGATGCTTCCTTCTGGGATGACAGCCATGCAGACCAATTTATTGCAGTATGTGGCGAATGATCTGAGCACTGACAGGCTGACCCCCCACCCCTTCAACCTCTGCAGCAATGCTGGCAACACTCATACATCTATTTTTTTCTCAAAGACAACCTCTGGATATGATGCTGAGCACGTGCACTCAACTTCTTTGGTCGACGAGGGTGAGGCCTGTTCTGAGTGGAACCTGTCCTGTTAAACCGTTGTATGGTCTTGGTCACCGTGCTGCAGCTCAGTTTCAGGATCTTGGCAATCTTCTTATAGCCTAGGCCATCTTTATTTAGAGCAACAATTCTTTTTTTCAGATCTTCATAGTTCTTTGCCATGAGGTACCATGTTGAACTTCCAGTGACCAGTATGAGACAGTGAGAGTGATAATATCAAATTTAACACACCTGCTCCCCATTCATACCTGAGACCTTGTAACACGAGTCGCATGACACCGTGGAGGTAAAATGGCTAATTGGGCCCAGTTTGGACATTTTCACTTTCGGCGGTTTAGACATTAATGGCTGTGTGTTGAGTTATTTTGAGGGGACAGAAAATTTACACTGTTATACAAGCTGTACACTCACTACTTTACATTGTTGCAAAGTGTCATTTCTCCAGTGTTGTCACGTGAAATGATAAAATAAAACATTTACAAAAATGTGAGGGGTTACTCACTTTTGTGAGATAGTGTGTGTATATATATATATATATATATATATACTGTACATGTACATCGGGTTAAGGTCAGGACTCTGTGCAGGCCAGTTGTGTTCCTCCACTCCTTTTGGTAATATAGTGTATATATACTGTAAATGTATTCATTTATATATTTATATTGCATGTTTTATTGATTGATATATAACTTTCTTCAAAAATAATGTTAGTTCTACAGTGCACACAGACTACCTCACAGTCAAAAGGCAGTAGGAGCATACTAATTAAAACCTTTGCTGCTTTCTGGTGTGTCTTATATTACTAAACACATAAGATTTCAAAGAAAAGTTTCAAATTGGTTAGTGGCTGTGAGAAAAATAGAACAGTTTTACATTATGTTTTCTGTAAGAAGCAATGAAAAAGGAATCCCTGCATTGTGAACAGGCAAATTCCAGGATCCCTAGAGTACAGAAAAATAGGGGATTGATTATGGGCTGCTGCCTTAAGGCAACGCCTGAAAGGAAACTTGAAGTAGAAGTAAAAAGACAAAACTTCTTTTGGATAGAGTTTCTCTAAAAAACCAAAGTGTCCACCCGTGCAAACCCTGGCATATTGTTCATAGTTACCTCCTCTTTTTTGGAGGTGAGAAATTATTATGGGTGATATTAAAATACTTTGTATTTCTGCATCTTGCGTTATGTATATGCCATTTTGGATTTTCTTTATATTAGGTGAGACATTGCACCTTTTCTGTTGTATGCTTTATTGTTTCATATAAAGAATTTCAGAAAAAAAAAAGCATTTATGAATTCAAAGCTTTCAAGCCAGACACAGACAGGCAACAATGGCATCACCCATACCTCTTTCCTAACAGGTGTACTTTAATTTACATTGCATTGAAGCAGGACCGGCCCTACCATGGGTCCCAGTGGGTCCATGGGACCCAGGCGGCAAGTTGAGAGGGGCGGCAGAGCAGGGCCGCCACTACCTAAACAATCTGCATCGGGTGCAGTCTCAATGAGAGTGCCTGACACAGCGATGTCTGCAGAGCTGCGACACTCTCACTGAGTTAGCACCCGATACTTCAGTGACAGCCAGAGCCCAAAGATGAGTGTGAGAGCAAGTCTTCTCCCTTCCTCTGCCCATATGATAGAGCTGGGATGAACTTTCTTACACGAGGTCCTAAACAGGGTTGGCGCCAGGTGAGTGCAGGTCATGGAAGGAGGGGAGGGGGGGAGGGGTCAGGGAGAAGAGTAGAGAGTCAGCATACTGATCGGCTGATCCAGCACTGAGATCCATTGATCTTCCACTGACACACCATTCCTGAACAGAGTGATCTGGAGGGGTGACAAGTACAGCCTGGACTGGAGGGGGGAGGAGAGAGGGAACATACACAGCACAAGGAAGCTCTGCATATACTACACTAGCCTGTCTGTATACCCTAGTAGCCTGCCTGTATACCCTAGTAGCCTGTCTGTATACCTTAGTAGCTTGTCTATATACCCTAGTAGCCTGTCTGTATAACCTAGTAGCCTGTCTATATACCTTAGTAGCCTGTCTGTTTACCCTAGTAGCCTGTCTGTTTACCCTAGTAGCCTGTCTGTATACCCTAGTAGCCTGTCTATATACCCTAGTAGCCTGTCTGTATACCCAATAGTCTGTCTGTATACCTCAGCCTGTCTGTATACCATATTAGCCTGTCTGTATACCCCAGTAGCCTGTCTGTATACCCCAGTAGCCTGTCTATATACCCTGGTAGCCTGTCTGTATAACCTAGCCTGTATATATACCCTAGTAGTCTATCTATATACCCTTGTAGCCTGTCTGTATATCCTAGTAGCCTGTCTGTATACCCTAGTAGTGTGTATGTATTCCCTAGTAGCCTGTCTATATACACTAGTAGCTTGTCTGTACCTTAGTAGTCTGTCTGTATACCTTAGCCTGTCTATAGACCCTAGAGGTCTGTCTGTATACCCTAGTAGCCTGTCTGTATACCCTAGTAGCCTGTTTATATACCCTAGTAGCCTGTCTGTATACCCTAGTAGACTGTATGTATACCCTAGTAAACTGTCTATATAGCCTAGTAGCCTGTCTGTGTATCCTAGCCTGTCTATATACCCTAGCAGCTTGTCTATATACCCTAGTAGCCGGTCTGTATGCCCTAGCCTGTCTGTATACCCTAGTAGCCTGTCTGTATAGCCCAGTAGACTGTCTGTATAATTTAGCCTGTTTATATACCCTAGTAACCTGTCTGTATACCTTAGCCTGTCTATATACCCTAATAGCCTGTCTGTATACCCTAGTAACCTGTTGGTATACCCTAGTAGCCTATCTGTATACACCTTGTAGCCTGTCTGTATACCATAGTAGCCTGTCTGTATACCATAGTAGCCTATCTATATACCCTAGTAACCTGTCTGTATACCCTATTAGCCTGTCTATATACCCTAGTAGCATGGCTATATACCCTAGTAGCCTGTCTATATGCCCTAGTAGCCTTTCTGTATACCCTAGTAGCCTGTCTATATACCCTAGCAGCCTGTCTATATACCCTAGCCTGTCCATATACTGCTCTAGCCTGTCTATATACCACTGTAGCCTGCCTATATACTACCCTAGCCTTTCTATATACATTCTTAGCCTGTCTATTACTCTAGCTTGCCTATATACTACACTAGCCTGTCTTTATACTACACTAGCCTGCCTATATACTACCCTAGCCTTTCTATATACATTCTTAGCCTGTCTATTACTCTAGCCTGCCTATATACTACACTAGCCTGTCTTTATGCTACACTAACCTGTCTATATACATTCTTAGCCTGTCTATTACCCTAGCCTGTCTATATACTACACTAGCCTGTTTATATACTACACTAGCCTGTCTATATGCTACACTAGCCTGTCTATATACTCTAGCCTGTCTATATAGCCTAGCCTGTTTATATACTACACTAGCCCTTAAGCTAAGTTCACACTTATGTGTTTACTGCAAAATTTGACTTCCTAATAAATGTAATTTTAGTTTTAACCAGTTCCCTACCAAGTCATTGTAAAATGACATCGGCAGGAAACCTCCATCGATCCGGGCGGACGTCATATGACATCCGCCGCTTCTCGCCGCTACTGTGGGTCCCTGGGGGCACACATCGTGGCGATCGCGGATCGATCGTGACCCTCGGGACACAGCCCCCCTTGATCTGGGTAAAGAGCCAATAAAATTGGCTCTTTACCACATGACCGGCTGTGTCCAATCACAGCCGGTCACTACCGACCTCCACGTGCACGCTGATCAGGCATGGCTTTTTACCACATGACCGGCTGTGTCAATCACAGTCGGTCATGTGATATAAACAAACCGCGGTAACAAGCTGTTACCGGGTTCTCCCTGTCACACACCGATCGTGTGTGAGAGGGAGATTGCAGTAACAGCTTGTTACCGCCTACTGTGTACACCAATCACACTGATCCCCCCTAATAAAGAGGTCCTGTCAACACCTCATCAAAGTACCCGAGTACCTGTCACCAACCCATCAAAGTACCCAAGTACCTGTCACCAACCCATCAAAGTACCCGAGTACCTGTCACCAGCCCATCAAAGTACCCGAGTACCTGTCACCTGTCCATCAGAGTACCCGAGTACCTGTCACTTGCCCATCAGAGTACCTGAGTACCTGTCACCATCCCATCAGAGTACTCAAGTACCTGTCACCATCCCATCAGTGTACCCGAGTACCTGTCACCAACCCATCTGAGTACCCGAGTACCTGTCACCAACCCATCAAAGTACCAGAATACCTGTCACCAACCCATCTGAGTACCTGAGTACCTGTCACCAACCCATCAAAGTACCTGAGTACCTGTCACCAGCCCATCAGAGTACTCGAGTACCTGTCACCTGCCCATCAGAGTGCCCGAGTACCTGTCACCAGCCCATCAAAGTACCCAAGTACCTGTCACCTGTCCATCAGAGTACCCGAGTACCTGTCACTTGCCCATCAGAGTACCCGAGTACCTGTCACTTGCCCATCAGAGTACCTGAGTACCTGTCACCATTCCATCAGAGTACTCAAGTACCTGTCACCATCCCATCAGAGTACCCGAGTACCTATCACCAACCCATCTGAGTACCCGAGTACCTGTCCCCAACCTATCAAAGTACCAGAATACCTGTCACCAACCCATCTGAGTACCTGAGTACCTGTCACCAACCCATCAAAGTACCTGAGTACCTGTCACCAGCCCATCAGAGTACCCGAGTACCTGTCACCTGCCCATCAGAGTGCCCGAGTACCTGTCACCTGCCCATCAGAGTACCCGAGTACCTGTCACCTGCCCATCAGAGTACCCGAGTACATGTCACTTGCCCATCAGAGTACCCGAGTACCTGTCACCAGACCATCAGCATACCAGAGTACCTGTCACCAGCCCATCTGAATACCCAAGTACCTGTCCCCAGCCCATCAGAGTACCCGAGTACCTGTCACCTGCCCATCAGAGAACCTGAGTACCTGTCACCAGCCCAGCAAAGTACCTGAGTACCTGTCACCTGCCCATCAGAGTACCCGAGTACCTGTCACCTGTCCATCAAAGTACCAGAGTATCTGTCACCTGTCCATCAAAGAACCTGAGTACCTGTCACCTGTTCATCAAAGTACCCGAGTACCTGTCACCTGTCCATCAAAGAACCCGAGTACCTGTCACCTGTCCATCTGAGTACCCGAGTACCTGTCACCTGTTCATCAGAGTACCCGGGTACCTGTCACCAGCCCATCTGAGTACCCGAGTACCTGTCACCATCCCATCAGAGTACTCAAGTACCTGTCACTATCCCATCAGAGTACCCCAGTACCTGTCACCAACCCATCTGAGTACCCGAGTACCTGTCACCAACCCATCTGAGTACCTGTCACCAACCCATCAAAGTACCCGAGTACCTGTCACCAGCCCATCAGAGTACCCGAGTACCTGTCACCTGCCCATCAGAGTACCCGAGTACCTGTCACTTGCCCATCAGAGTACCTGAGTACCTGTCACCATCCCATCAGAGTACCTGAGTACCTGTCACCATCCCATCAGAGTTACCCTACCACTGTCCATGAACTCATGAGACTACCCTACCACTGTCCATGAGTCCATGAGACTACCCTACCACTGTCCATGAGTCCATGAGACTA
>BLSH010517669.1:1599014-1629696 GCA_018402905.1 Glandirana rugosa | reverse complement strand
TGCACATTTTCTCATTTCACTACTGAAATATTACTGTGTCCTTCAGTTATTTGATAGATCAAAATGAAATTGCTGATCCAAACACCCAAATATTTATAAATGACAATCATGGAAATTGTCAGGGCTTCCTAAACTTTTGCATACAACTGTATATATAGTATTAATAGTATTAATTTACACAGTATACATAGCAAGTGTTTGTGTATAATAAGTGTGTTTTGTTTTTGAGCAGACAAAATTGACAAACTGGATCTGTGTAGTGTGGGAACCTATAATTCTAGTTGCCCAGTTCCGTGTGAAGAGACTGACTACCCAGCTTCCCTTTCATATTCCACATTTCCCAGTGACAAAGCTGCAGATTTCCTCTCCAACAAGCTGAGTAAAAATATAACCTACATAAGGTAAATGTACCTTTAAAGGTCAAAGTCGAGTTCTTGTGTTGTTAACTTGATCCACATACTTATCAATGTTTTCTTACTGGTTTCAGAAAAATATCTGAACTGCCTTGTGACCTCAGGTATTCTAAGGCTGTCATTTTATTGTCTGCCAACAGCGGAAACCAAAGTTACCCGTTAAACAACCTAATGTCTAGAACATTGTTCTATCACTAAGTGCTTAACTGACATAAATCATGTAGACTGAGTGAGAAGCATCAGATGCCATTTTCCAAATGAGATGTCTATTGATTTCAAATGTGTAGTCTGAGAAAAGAAAGCTTTCCTCCATTATTTTATAGATAAGATCATGGGTGATCAACAAAGCAAGCATCATTAATGCATTATATACACAGAGCCATTAACGAGCAGAGGCGTCAGTCATACATACAGTATTTATTTGTGTTTGTGTTCACTTCTATTCCAGTGTTGTCCACCTGTGTTCTGTAGATAGACACAAAGACAGTCAGAGTTGGTAACTTTTTCCTTAAAGCTGCATGTATACAAGCTGTTTCTGTTTTTCACAGACAGTCTCAACAACAGCATAGACTTGCAGCACATATTTGAATGTAGAATTTTTCTTTTTTTTTTTACAGTTAGCTTGGCTTACAGACAGCAAGAGCATTCCAATTGGATTGATTTAATGTTGAAAAAAAGCTTTTTGAGGTACTTTGGCAGTAACACATGCTTTTTCATCAAAACTTAATAAGGCTGCTTTGAGCGACAAATAAATATTTGCCAGTATTTAGCTTTGGCTGTCCATGTCTTTACTGATGCAAAACTGTCCTATCACTGGCCAATTTCTCATCAAAATATATGATTAGCAGGAAGACAATTTTAATGAGCTAGGTTAGGCCCAAATTTACCAGAGACAAAAAGATATGGAAACCCCCAAAAAACACCCCTGAAACAAAATCCCATGTTTTTTAAAGCAAAATTTTACAGCAAAAATACCCCCAGAAAAATAAAGGACCAATCAACATGAACTAAAAACCTAGCATAACCTCAAAAATAAGCGGAAACACCAAAATACCACCCCTTGAAAAAGGAAGCCTTGCAGCAAACAATACAGTTTGAAATGGACTGAGATTGCAATCAATTAAGGTAGGTCTCCTAATCTGACCCTATTCTCATCCTATGAAGTTTGTTAGCTTCATTTTTTCAAAAGGAAGCCTTGCAACAAACAAGCTAACAAAGCTAACACACTTCATAGGATGAGAATAGGGTCAGAGTAGGAGACCTACCTTAATTGATTGCTATCTCCATCCAGTGCAAACTGTATTGTTTGCTGCAAGGCTTCCTTTTGAAAAAAAATAGAGCTAACAAACTTCATAGTTGTGCTGAACCATTACTTAGCCATTCATTGCTGCCCTTTTATAATCATTTCAGCATCTGAGTTGTAGGAAAAGGGATACATTCAAACTTTGGTCAATGCTCTACTCTGCAGTGCCTAGGAGCCCTATTCAGAAAACACTTAGAAGAAACACATACTATAACTTAGAATTCAGTTAAGTGAAAAGTGCAGAAGTTCAAAGCAACTACTACTCAGTCACTTATTCTGACTGCTCTAACCTATTTTTTTGCCAGGGGTTACTGAACTAGACATGATCATGTCTGAATGGGCTACCTATGAATATAGTAAGAGTTAAAAAGATAAGTTCTAATGATAACTTTGTTCGTAACCTAAACATTTTTATATGACATGCACAATGCTTTAATATACAGTACTGTACTAAAAACCTTTAAAGAGCCAACAAATTTTAATACCTCTGTTATTTAATTTTTTTCCATAATTTGTACTGCTATAGAAGAAATTGTAGTATGTAAACAAACAAGTTCCACAATGTCATTGCACAAATTGCTTTCTTGTTAATTAACAGTGCAAATAGAGTGAAGTGAACATTGTTTTCCTATTTAAAATGTATATTTTTTTCTAGGAATAACTTGGTGTATATTGACATTAAGTACAATGAGTTGAATTACAAAATAACCAAGCAGCAAAAAGCGATGACGTCAAGTGCCCTGCTATGTAAGTATTGATTTATTAATAATACTACTAATAATTATAATTTGTTTGTACTATCATTTTAGGTTTTAGAGAGTTAATGTATGGGTTTCAAGGTGCTTTTGTGAACCAATCGATAAGGAGGGAATTTTTGTTTTTTAATTAAATGTTTTAAAAACTGTTCTAGAAGTCTATTCTCACAGCCTGCTTTATTTCACATGTAGCAAAAGATGAGATATGGGAAAGCAAGTAGTCTTTTTAAGTTTCCTTGTTAGGCTACATGTACACGGGATGCTTTTCAACCTCCCCTGAACATCCTATCTTGACAGCTAGAAACCGACCTTTAAAAACGTCCATTTAGCCATGGTTTGCATGCCGCGTTTAGCCGCATTTGCGTCTAGGAGTGTCTTTTAAAATATGGAAACGCGTGTAAACGAAACAAAACGCTCCTTGTTACCGCGTTTAGGCACATTTACAAGCTATTACAGGCATTTGGTGTTTCAAATGCCTCTGAATAACCATCTGGAACTCATTTTTTTGCTTTCCAAGAAATGCTTCTAAACTTAACTGCCTGGAAACGACCTTAACCTCCCTGGCGGTAATCCCGAGTGTGGCTCGGGGTGGAATTTCAGTACCATTAGCGGTAACCCCGAGCCACACTCGGGATTGCATCGCTGGATCCAAGGCAGCGTTACTCACCTTGTTGACTGTATCCAGCGATGTCCCCCGCCATGTCTGCGGGCTGTGTCCACCGCCCGATGCCTCTGTGTGCCGGGCTCCATTCCCTGCGAGCGTCGTGTCGCACGGGGACGGAGACCGGCCGCAAATTCAAAAAGTGAAACAAACAGCATACATTCAGTACACTGTAATCTGTCAGATTATATATGTCATTCTTTCTGCCTGGAAACTTGAGAATGTCCATGGCAACCAAAAAGTGCCCCTTTACATCAAAAGTGGTTTTTGATCAGCTAGAAAACACCGATACTAAATAAGAATCATTTGCAGAATTGAGTGATACTGATTTTTGGGGAAATTTATCATCAGACACTGAAAGTGACGACAGCGATAATTCAGCAACTGAGCAAATTTCAGTGTTTTTGGTTTGATTACATTATTGAATACATTTTATCACTATTACGTTATTATTTTTGATCATTATTTTTAGTTATTTATTATATTATAATTTATGATTTCATGTTTCAAACTTTTTCATACCCGGGATGTCTACTAGACTCTTGTTTGGACAGATTTAAGTGAGTTATTCCTTAAAATTACAGGCCTACAATATAAAACGCCAAATTTCCATGCAAAATGGTACCGCTTTCAGCACCATAAATCTGAAATAATCATACCGCCAGGGAGGTTAAACGA
Source organism: Glandirana rugosa (assembly GCA_018402905.1). Lineage (NCBI taxonomy): Eukaryota > Metazoa > Chordata > Amphibia > Anura > Ranidae > Glandirana > Glandirana rugosa. Next base: position 1,625,886 of record BLSH010517669.1, on the reverse strand, counting down.
CCCTGTGTACATGTACTGATAAGATAACATTAAAAGAGTTCAGGGGCAGCTGGAAAAAACTCCTAAATGCCGTTTACCAGCAGCAGTGTACATGAGGCCTTACAGTGCCTTACATACTTCATGCAACAAGGCCAATTTGTTTTGCTATTTGTAGTTACTTATGTTGTAAGAAGTACTTTTCAGTGTCTAAATAATAAATACCATACATTATATACAATAATAGTTATAGCTATTAAGCTAAAATGGTTACAATAAAATGATACATAAAGTACAACTTACTTACACATCCAACCCAGTGCTGCAATGTCCATAAGCTCCTTGTCACTGCTGACATCTTTACCCAGGTCTGCTTATGGTTTGTTGTCATCAGTCATCCTGATTGGCTGGTCTAAGGAGACATAACTTCTGTGTATGCTCAGCTCTTTTTAGTCTTTAGTAACTTGCTAGCAGGCAGGTAAGATGCTCTCATTGCAGAAACAACATACAGAGTTCCACATTTATATGATAAAAGGGAGCACAAAGGGAATCTCAAATCAGAGGAATACATTTGAATTTAAAAGATGCGAAGCTAAAGCAGTATTCAACCCTGCAACCCTGCAATCTTTAAATGTGGTGGATGCACATTTTTTCTTTATTATCTTTCTTTAGTAATACACTTCCTGAAAGGTGACTTCTCCTTTGGACAGGTGCTTTGCTATTCTAGGGTGAGGGTAAAGTTAGAAGCACTAGCAGAATTAAATAGACTTCATTAACAAATTAGGGATGAACACCTTTCAAGCAGTTCCATCAACAGTTTTTTTTTTACTTTTAGGATAAAGGTTTTACATAAATGAATAAAAACTGAACATTGTGCACACCCCTGTCAGTGTTAAATGGTTTGTCTCAACCCTCTAACCAACACTTTTTCTGGACAGCTTGGTCTGTTAAAAGAAGTTGAAAAATAACAGACTTCCTGGTGTGAAATAAAGGAGAAAAAGATAGCTAATGCATCCACAATATAATGCATTTTTGTTTTAAGGTTTAATTGCTTCCTGTCTGGCTGATGCATATAAGCGGCCGGATGAGAGCTGCGCTGATGCAGGTGTATATACTGTTCTCCTGGTTGCTTATAAGCGCTCTTTAAAGTGCACAGCATCGCAATCTGTAACCCGCTGTATCTGAACACAGTGGATTACTGATTGTGGCACTGGTTGCTGTGAGCGGCCTCATCTTGTATTTGTTGTGATTAATCACAGCTACCTCAGTAGTAAACAATGCTGTCATTGTTTACTACTATGTGAGCTCTGTGATTGGTCACAGTAATCACATTGCACCAGGGCTAATCACAGTGGCCCTGTACCATGTGATAGCAGTGACATATCACAACATCATAGTAGTAAACAAGGTTTTATGAATGAAATCTTTAGACTGTCTTACCGATTGTTTATTACAGTGATCATCACTGTAATAAGCAATCAAAGGGTAATAAAAAAAATCCCTGATCATTTTCCCAAAATAGTACAGTGTCACTATGGTGACTCTGTGCTGCTCTGGCGACAATACATAAAAAAATGTGACAAGAAATTGTAAAAAAAAAGTTTTTCTTTTTACATACTTTCACCACTCAGTTTCCCTAATCACCTCACCAGTCATATTGTCCCCAATCACTGCCACACCAGTTACAGTGTCCCTGGTCACTGCCACACCTGTTACGCTGTCCCTAAATACCGCTACATAAGGCATATTGTCCCTGATCACAGCCACATCAGTTACAGTGCCCCTGATCACTGGCACGCCAGTCCTAGTGTCCCTGATCACCACCACACCAGTTACAGTGCCCCTGATCACTGCCACACCAGTCCCAGTGTCCCTGATTACCACCACATCAGTCATATTGTCCATAATGACCCCCATACCAGTCTCAGTGTCCCTGATCACTGCCACACCAGTAATATTGCCCTAGGCACCACCATACTAGTTAAAGGGGTTGATTTACTAAAACTGGAGAGTGCAAAAACTGGTGCAGATTAGCATGCTAACCAATCAGCTTCTAACCTCAGCTTGTTCAATCAAGCTTTGACAATAAAAACTTGAAGCTGATTGGTTTCTGTGTGGAGCTGCACCACATTTTGCACTTTCAAGCTTTAGTAAATCAACCCCAAAGTGTCTGTTGGGAACCATAAACCAGGTGGAGAAAAAAAAATGCAGTTAAAATCACACCTTTAATAAAATAAATAGCACAATTCAGGAACGATCAATTCAAAAACTGAAGCCAGGCTTTGGATGTCAGAGCAGGTAATCAGATGAGCCAGGGTCAAGACGTCAGAGGTCAGCATAGTAAGAAGCAAAAACAGGAACAGATATTGGAAGAGAAGTCAGCTAGGTCCAGTCATACACAGGAACACACTGGAGGTCATAGACCACACAAGGGCATGGAGGGAATGAGCAAAACTGTTTAAATAGCCAAAAGGGCTGGCTGTAGGCTAGACTAATGAGGTAGGTAACCAGGTGAGTCAGTGTGGAAACAACGAGTAGCTAGTAATTAACCGACAGCTGAGCAGCCTCTGCACTGAAAGAACTGCTCGTAAGTAGCAGGAGCCCAGCCCTGACAGTTTCCCTGATCACCGCCTCACCAGTTACAGTATCACTAATCACCACCATACCAATTACAGTGCCCTTTTTATCACCACACCAGTCACAGTGTTCCTGATCACCGCCACTTCAATTCCAGTATCCCTGAGCACTACCACACCAGTCATATTGTCCATAATCACCGCCACACCAGTTACAGCATCCCTGATCACTGCCACACCATGGGGTATTGGTTGAGGGGTGGTAAAACCACAGCTCAACTACACGGTTTTACCACCCCCAACCTCACGTATGAATGAACCCTACTAGTGCAGTTAGTCACAGTTGGTATTCCTGAATTTCACCTGTACTAACCCTGGCCTGTTTATTGACAACATTTCTGCCTGTTGCCTAGACTGATCCTTTGCCTATTTGCTGACCATGTTTCTGCCTACATCTGAACTGACCCATCTGCATGTCTGACATACTATGTTCCTGTGAGACACCAGTCCCAGCCATCCCCTGCGCACAACTTCACCCCTAGAACCACATGGACTATTTTGCTCTTTCTTTGTTTAGCCTCCTGTTCTTCCTAGCCCCTGAACATGGCATTCCTGGGGGCAGCCATGTAAAAGTATGTAGTGATACCCCCGTAGGTGCTGCTGAGTGTTGTGGTCTGTCTTTCACCCTGCCCAACCAGGCACACAATTTCACTCACCAAAGACATGAAACAGTCCTTGCACTTGTTTTTGTATTTTTATTGAGGGGTATTAAACTTGGGTAGTACAAGGGAGTATGGGATGCCCACTTGAATGAAACGTAACTTTCATAGGACTCAACCATATATACACTCCAGTATATGCACCTCTACTCTTCTCTCCAGCACTTCTCTTGCTTGAAGACTATCACTCTTCACTCTTCCAGCACATTACTTGCTGCAGACTATTACTCCTGATGTTTACCTGTTATGAGGACATATAGGGTGCCTGGAAGTTCCTAGTTAGTGGTGAGATATCACATAGATCACAAGTGATAACTGGATTCCCCTGTTTTACCTCAGTCCCACTCACACATAGTCGCAATACCATAGGCAGTGACACTTCTGGCCATTATCATTACTGACCGGCCTGAGAGGACATGTAGGAACCCTGGAAGTACCAAAGCATCACTTACTGCTCAGTTTTCACAGGTTTTCCCTTGGTCACCGGCCTCATACCACATGCACCTACCATGCATTGCATGCATTGTAAGAAGTCACCAATTAATGAGATATTGGCACGTCTGAATGTGAGAGTCTGGCAGAGCTCATGAGTGGTCCGTGTTTATCAATGACAACGTTGTCAATTTTATGTATGTGTTGTACCTACCCCTTTTGATGTTATTTGCCTCCATTTTTGTGACCAATTATCTCATTTAAATTTGCTTAATAAAGTTTTTTCAGAAACTACTGCAGTAGGCTCCCTCTCCATTTTTTCTGGAGGTAAAGGGCTACTTACCTCTGGGGTTCACCCCCCCCAGTTGTTGTTTTTGACGTGCATCCCTGTCACGTACCTGACGGTGGAGTCTGTCTTGTGCAGGGAACAACCGCTCTTGCGCACCCGATTCAAGGACCCCTGGTAGTGGAGACAGAGGCCCAAGAGTGCGGGATGGCACGAGGGCTGGAGGGTCACCGATGACGTAGCGATGCTCCAGGAGACGTGCAGGTAGAAGGATGGTCGTTCAGGCTGGGTCGGCAACAGGCTGGCAGGAAGGTACAAAGGATCAGGCAAAAGAGTAGTCAAAGTCCAAGCAAGGTTCGTTAACGGGCGGGCAGCAGAGGTACAAGGGAGTAGACAATCGGATGGTCGTGGGTAGCCGGGGTCGGTGCAGGTAGCAGACAGCAGGTCAGGACAAGCCGGGTCAACAGGAGGTAGAGCAATACGGGAACAGGTATCCAGAGCCGAGGCGTACAGGTCGGGAACGCTGTAGAGCGAGCAGCACTTGGTCCCAGCAGTCTCCAGGCTTAAATAGGCCCATTTGGCGCCGTTTCCGGCGCGCGCGCGCGCACGGGAGCGCGCGAACGCGCACGGGAGCGCGCGCACGCGCGCAAATGTGCGCACCACCGCGGAAACAACAGACTTTAGCCGGAATTGGTTCCTTTTCCTAACAATCCCTGTGTCCAAACTGGAACCCCACCCCATACGTGGTGAGTCAGTAGTCCTGTTCCTTTACCTGACCCATTAGCATTTGGGCCATTAGTGCATTACCCCTACTTCTCTGTTTTTATTTTGGATACAGTACATGTATTCTCTATTATGGGTTTTCCTCCTGTTTGTGTAGTGCTGCCAAACCAGGGATTATGTGCCCAGTGATAATTTGGTTGACCCATTAAATATCTGTATCCAACACCTTGTTTTACTTTTGTTTGGTTAGAAATCCTAACCTCCTTACTCTATCCAAAACCTTAATTTTATAAATTGCTTTGTTCTTGTCAATGGTTATAAACAAGTGGTTCCCCTACTTCAATCACCTGTTTAAAAAAACTGACTTGTTTTGCATGTCATGCATCTAATATCTAATATATTATTATCAATATTTTTTCTTGCAGCTGATGTGGGTGGACAGCTTGGTCTTTTTTGTGGAGCAAGCATGATTACAGTTATAGAAATTTTGGAGTTTGTATTAACCAATGTTCTCTGGGCCTGTGCATTCGTATTGCTGAAAATACCCAACATATCTCAGTGTGCAGACAGCCAAGCAAGATACAAACAAGAGATACAGAATTGCTAAACATGAATGTATTTATTGTGAGAAAACGCAAAGCCCGACTCTAGGATTGTAGTAACCTCTCCTCCAACCCCACCCTCTCACCCTCCTCTAACTGCTGGTATGAAAAAAAAAAAATGAAATGCCCATTATACTTACCTAAAGCTATGGTCACATGATGATTTTTCTTATCTATTCTGTTTACTTCCTGGGTTCTTTCTTCGGGTGTCCACATCACTGCTTGCTTGATGTGGACATTTCCTGTTGGTGGAAACAGCAGCCAGGTTCTTTCTCATAGGCTCCACAGGCAGGAGAACTCATGGGAGCAATGAGGGGACCAGTGCCCAAGAAGATGATGAGCAGGGAATATGTCTGGTCCCCAGGCCAGGAAATTAGTTTTGAAACTGTGAAATTAGAGGAAACTGTGCCTTTGAGTCATTCCATTGCAAGATGACTTAGGAAGAGATGTTTGTAATCACATCTGGGGAGTAGCTGATGCATAATGCACTATTTAAATCATTTTTTTCCTACAGTTGGGCTTTAAGACTGTTTCATGTAACACCTACCGTATATACTCGTGTATAAGTCGAGTTTTTAAGCACATTTTTTGTACTGAAAAAGAACCCCCCTCGGCTTATACCAGAGTCAGTGTCTGTGGTGATCAGTAGTTTCACATTAAACAGAGCCGTGCTGCTTCTAAGAGCCGTTCTGTGCTTTGTAAGTGTGATTAAACACATTGGAATGTAGAGAATGCTGAGAGAGGTGTCAGATTCTCAGCTTGATGTCGGGAGGTGGGCGGGACAAGCTGATGTTAGCTGTTCAGTCCCGCCCACCTCCTGATCTCCGTGAAGAGCTGCAGCTCTCTCTCTGCATTCTCAGCATTCTCTGCATTCCAATGTGATTAGTCACACTTACACAGCACAGAACGGCTCTTAGAAGCAACACAGCTCTATTTAATGTGAAACTAAACTACCTTACTCATCCCTTATGTGTTCTGGCTACAGTTTCTGTGTCCTGGCATTAATATCCCTGTGTCCTGGCATTAAAATCCCTGTGTCCTGGCATTAAAATCCCTGTGTCCTGGCATTAATACCCCTGTGTCCTGGCATTAAAATCCCTGTGTCCTGGCATTAAAATCCCTGTGTCCTGGCACCCAATCTCTGTGTCCTGGCACCCAATCCCTGTGTCCTGGCACCCTGTCCCTGTGTTCTGGCACCCTGTCCCTGTGTTCTGGCACCCTGTCCCTGTGTTCTGGCTCCCTGTCCCTGTGTTATGGCTGCTGCATTTCACACACTAGGCTTATACGCGGGTCAATAAGTTTTCCCATATTTTTTGGGCAAAAGTAGGGGGGTCGGCTTATACACGGGTCAACTTATACACGAGTATATACGGTATTCTAATGTGTGAAAAGAGGTTGAAGCACACCTATACTGTCACTGCTAACTTGTTTTTAAAGGTGTAAGACTCTGGGATTGTCATCCTCATCCTCCACTACCAAGGAAATCACTGAAACAAGTGTATAGCCCATAAATGTCTAAATGGTCTGAAACAAATATATATATACATGTTTCAGCCTTGTGACCCTCTAGTAGGCTTAAATCAGCATAACGCCCCATAGCCTCTGGGTTACCCCGGTTTCCTCCCACACCCTAAAGACATTTTGGTAGGTTAATTGGCTCCTGTCTAAATTGGCCCTGTGCATGTATGAATGTGAGTCAGGGACCTTAGATTGTAAGATCCTTGAAGGCATTGACTAATGCGAATGTACAATGTATATATAAAGTGCTGCGTAAATTGATGGCGCTAAATAAGTACCTGAAACGATTAAATAAAATAAAATGGCCTGTACATTTTAAATGAAACCAGCAAGTTTAGACCCAGTCAAATTTAGATCCTCAAAAATGATGTGAAATGATATGAAATACTGCCCAGTCACCATGTTTAAAGATTTTTTGTAATTCAAAATCACATGCATGTGTGAGTATGCGCAGTCTTGCTCAAGATATTGCTTAAACAAATTTATTGAAGTCCAGCTTCTATTGCTTTGATGAGAAATTTACAGCTTCAAACCTGGAAAACGCTTGCTATTTTAAAACCAGTCAAATCTGGATATTAAAGTCTATAAAAACTGCCACACAAGATTTTTGAGAGCCCCGACACCCCTAAAACTGGGCACTCTGATATGCAAATATAAACTTTGCTTAAAAAATGTGATGGATGGCTTGCCTCCTACCTCATATTCCTAGTTTTTGTTTCTTAATTAATTGAGTCCTGTGTGCTTTAAAACAGTACCTAGGACAGCAGCCATTTATCCCAGTATCATTTTAAAATGTCATTGAGATTCAGTGGCTTGTGCAGATCCTGGATGGCATTTGCACTGGAATATTTTTCTGTTAGTAACAACTGGAATTCAGACCTAAACTAAGGAGCTGGATTGATCAGCTTCCTCATTGTGTTCAACTCTGTCCAGCATTTCACTGCAATAAATACAGTTGTGCTCATAAGTTTACATACCCTGGCAGAATTTATGGTTTATTGGCCATTTTTCAGAGAATATGAATGATAACACAAAAACATTTCTTTCACTCATGGTTAGTGTTTGGCTGAAGCCATTTATTATCAATCAACTGTGTTTACTCTTTTTAATTCATAATGACAACAGAAACTACCCAAATGACCCTGATCAACAGTTTACATACCCCAGATCTTAAGACAGTGTATTGTCCCCTTTAACATCAATGACCGCTTGAAATCTTTTGCGGTATTTGTGGATGAGGGTCTTTATCTTCTCAGATGGTAAAGCTGCCCATTCCTCTTGGCAAAAAACCTCCAGTTCCTGGAAATTCTTGCTGTCTTACATGAACTGCACGTTTGAGATCTCCCCAGAATGGCTCAATGATATTGAGGTCAGGAGACTAACATTGCCACTCCAGAACCTTTACTTATTCTGATGTATCCAATGACAGGTCGACTTGGCCTTGTGTTTTGGATCATTGTTATGTTGGAATGTCCAAGTACGTCCCATGCGCAGCTTCCTGGCTGATGAATGCAAATGTTCCTCCAGTATTTTTTGATAGCATACTGCATTCATCTTGCCATCAATTTTGACCAAATTTCCTGTGCCTTTTTAGGTCACACATCACCAATTCATCAGCGGTCCACCTCCATGTTTCACAGGCCTTGTTGACTTCTCTCCAAATGTAGCGTTTATGGTTGTGGCCAAAAAGCTCAATTTTGGTCTCATCATTCCAAATGACTTTGTGCCAGAAGGTTTGAGGCTTGTCTCTGTGCTGTTTGGTGTATTGTAAGCGGGATACTTTGTGGCATTTGCATAGTAATGGCTTTCTTCTGGCGACTCGACTATGCAGCCCATCTTTCTTCAAGTGCCTCTTTATTGTGCATCTTGAAATAGTCACACCACATGTTTTCAGAGAGTCCTGTATTCCCCCTGAAGTTATTTGTGGATTTTTCTTTGCATCCCAAACAATTTTCCTTGCAGTTGTGGCTGAAATTTTAGTTGATCTACCTGACCGTGGTTTGGTTTTAACAGGAACCACTCATTTTCCACTTCTTGATTAGAGTTTGAACACTGCTGATTGGCATTCTCATTTCCTTGGATATATTTTTATATCCCTTTCCTGTTTTATACAGTTCAACTACCTTTTCCCGCAGATCCTTTGACAATTCTTTTGCTTTCCCCATGACTCAGAATCCAGAAACGTCAGTGCAGCACTGGGTGAAAGATGCAAGGGTCTATCAGGAGTGCAGAAATTCACTGACCTTTTATACACACACTAATTACAAGCAAACAGATCACAGGTGAGGATGGTTACCTTTAATAGCCATTCAAACCACTTTGTGTCAACTTGTGTGCATGTTATCAGGCCAAAATCACCAGTGTAGTTTCTGTTGTCTGTATGATTTAAAAAGAGTAAACACAAACCTGACGTGGGTTCATCCAATAAGACTTGTTGGTTTGTCTTTATTTTTGTTTAAAGTCATATGCGATGTAAACAGACAATACGATGCTGATATATTATACCCCTCCACCTCTTTTTTTGTCTTTGTTTTCTTATTGAAATATGTAAGATCTCGGTCCCTGTTTGATGTACTACCTCCCCCCTTTGTATTAGTTCTCCTTTTACATTACCTGTACTGACTGTACTATCTGTGAAAATATTAATAAATTGTTTATGGAAAAAAAAAGAGTAAACACAGTTGATTGATAATAAATGGCTTCAGCCAAACACTAACCATGAGTGAAAGAAATGTTTTTGTGTTATCATTCATACTCTCTGAAAAATGGTCAAGAAATCATAAATTCTGCCAGGGTATGTAAACTTATGAGCACAACTGTATAGCTACCACCCACAGACCACTGCAGTCGATTCCAGCAGTAGATCACTGCAGTAATGATTTATGCTGACAACTCTTCCATTCCACTCAAAAACGGATTTTAAAAATATACTAATGGCTTTTGTGAGTAACATATTTTCTGTATAATTGATTTAATATTTGTCCTCTGCAATAATGTTCTATAAACTCTAAATTACTATTTTTTATTATATTATATTATATATTAAATCTAAAACTCTTTAATATTCATATCATATTTCCTGTACAAGCAAACAAATTAAATTAAACATTTCCACATTGTTAAAGGGATCGTATAGTCTTTGAAATGATTTTCTAGATATAAAAGAAATCAATTTGATGTTAACAATCTGTTTTAATTATTTCAAACGTTGTTTTAATTTATTGTTTGTAAATATATGTGTACACCGTGGCAGCAATATATACTTATCTTATACAATTGATTAATTGCCAGTTTTCATCCACACCCATCACAGTATAAAACAAGGCCTTCTTTATGGAGAAAAACATTCAGGGGGTGTTGCATGCAGGGGTTCTTCCAAAAAAGTGAGGTTCTTTAAATAAGTGGCACTTTCGCTCTTGCGCTTCAGCGATTTTCACAAAGCAAACCTCTACAGCAAACTACTTTGCAAAACACCAGACTGCAGGTAACCTCATTTCCAAATCATTTCTCAGTCCTCTCTAAAACAAGCACTCTTTATCTCTTCGTTTCACAATTGCAGCCTCTCTCCTCAAACACTCTTTTCTTCACCCCCCTTCTCCACCCCACAATCTGTACATATCACCCTCACTTCTCCCCTCTCCCTATCCCTGCACTCGTCACATCTTTCTAACTCTAAGCCCATATGCTAACAAAACCCCCAGGATGCTGAAGCATGTCCCCTCATATAAATCATATTCTCATATTACCTCCCTTACTCTTCTGCTTCTCCTAACCTAAGCTATTTCCCCAAACCCTGGGCCCCCCTTATTTAACTGTACCCAACACACCCATCACCATCACCCCACACTCTCTGTCAGTAGTCGTAATTCACGCAATTTAGTCTCCGTTCCTCTTCAATCCCAGAACCAGCCTCCCCTTCTCCTGTGCCCTTTGGAACGCCCGCTCTGTCTGCAACAAACTCTCCACTGTTCATGACCTCTTTGTCACTAATTCCTTTAATCTACTTGCTGTCACCGAAACCTGGCTCCATGAATCCGACACTCCTTCTCCTGCTTCCCTCTCCCACGGTGGCCTTCTCTGGACTCACTCCCCTAGGCCTAATGGACCAAAGGGAGGTGGAGTGGGATTCCTCCTCTCCCCACAGAGCACCTTCCAGGTTCTTCACTCCCCTACCTCTCTTTTCCTCTCATCATTTGAAGCTCACTGCATACATCTATTCTCTCCAACTTCCCAAAGAATTGTTGTGATCTACTGACCTCCTTGATGCGTTTTCTGCCTGGCTACCCTACTGTCTCTCTTCTGAAATTCCCATAATCCTTCTTGTGACTTCAACATCCCTGTTAATACAAACACTCTTGCTACTTCTAAACTTCTTAGTCTTACCTCCTCATTTGACCTGAAACAATGGGTACAGGCTTCTACTCACTCTGATGGCAACACCCTTGACCTTGTATTCTCCTATATTCACATCCCACAAAACATTATACCAACTTATATAGGCCCCACATCCCTTGATTGTTGAACATAGAGAAGAAGTAATGGGACTTTGAAGGTACTTACACAATAATCAAAAGGAGTAGATAAAATATAACAAATTTTATTACATATATTTAAAAAAATGAGCAGCTGTATTGTAGTAAAAATACAACACATATGGCTCAATTTACAACTGAATGGATACAGCATGGCAGTGGAAATCTCGACATGTTTCACCTATTATCAGGCTTTTTCAAAGGGATGCTGTCCACTAAGGTTGGTGAGCCTGAACAATGAGAAAATTATCACATTAAGTCATACATAAAACCAAAAACAACAGTGATGGAGCAATACAAAAATGATGACATATGATTACACATATCAAGATATTCATGCATGCATGTGTGAGTCACACTGGAGCCTCCATTTACCCTGTATTATATTGAAGAATGCTTCATATAGTAAAAACAAAAGGCACAAAACGGATGGCATGGAACCTTGGGCACTATAGTCAAAAGGGCTGATGGCAGTCACAGGATATATAGAGGAGCCAGCTAAGAGTAATTAACATGGATATATATTAATCACATATACTGTGGCTAAAAAGAGCCTACACATAATCACACAGAATGGAGTAACTTACATGTACTAAATCTGTCTTCCTACCATCTATCGACAGAGTAAATAAAAGTGTTTCAATTAGGTTTGACATTTTGCCCTGATGCCCGAGCTGATAAATTTAACATTATAAAAGATATTCATCTCTTTGCTAGGCGCCTCATGTTTAAGGTTATGTATGATAAATCCAGCGGTGACTCTACCACCATTCCCCCTATGGATGACAATAGATTGTCTATTAGGGGAATACAAGCTATCCAGGATCTTATGGATCTATGATGACATAAATGAGGTGCGATCAACAATGGAAATGCAAACACCCCTACATTTTCCCCCTCCGTCGTTGTTTAAATCCAAATCAAAAAAATTTCCAAGTTTGGACAAGAACCCAAATATATGGGCCTTTGTGCAACAAGTCACTAGGGAGGTGGAGAATCTGACATGGTCCCATATTGGCCCAGGCAATCTTCCCCCTGCCCTTAGGCAAGCTCTATCACAATTACAAAATAATAGGGATAGTGTAATCAAACCAGCCGACAAGGTTTAAAATCTAGTGGCCATGGACCATGGACAATATGAATCTATGTGTCTACAAATTCTAAGGAATCGAGAATGGTATTAACCTATTTCATAAACCGTTGTTGACTGTTACTGTAATGAATATTCAAACATTATCCTTAAAGCATATCAACAAGGAGTGATAGATAAACAAACTTGGAACTTTTTAAATGTTTCAGATCCCCAAATCCCTACATTCTATTCATTACCCAAGGTGCACAAATCTCTCAGACAGCCCCCAGGTTGACCCATCATCTCTGGTTGTGGATGTCTGACAGAGAATGCCAGCAGTCTGGTGAATGACTGTTTGAGTCCTCATGTGAAGTCATTATTTTCCTACGTCAAAGATACAATTGATCTGTTCATTCAAGGTCTTAACATAGCACAACAAGCTTGGCTTGTAACCATTGACGTTGAGAGCCTATATAATACGATCCCACACAATCAAGGTATTGAGGTTGTTGTAGAGCATTTATGAAAATGGGGACCTCTTACTTATCACTATAGTCAATTTGTTTTGAGCCTTCTTAGATTTATTTTGACCAGAAATGTGTTTGTGTTTGGATCTTCCCACTACCTCCAGGTGCAGGAGGTTGTGATGGGGACACGCCATCGTATGCCAACATGTACCTGGGGGGGGGAAGAGACCTTTTTGCATGAGATGATATCAAGCATTATCTCGACTGAGTGGTTACATTCCATCGATACATAGATTATATTTTCCTGATTTGGTCTGGGACCCATCAGGAACTACTCCAGTTCATGGACATTTTGAATCAGAATACGTTTAACCTCAAATTCACAATGGTATGTAACCAGAAAAGCATTATTTTTCTAGATTTTACTATTTTCGCTGAATCAGATGGCTCTTTGGGCACCTCATTGTTTGGAAAGCCATCGGCTGCAAATACTATTTTGCACACCTCCAGCTCACATCCTCAACCTCTCATCAAAAGCATACCGTACAGCCAGTACCTAAGAATTAGGAGAAATTGTAGTAGAGATGAGGACTTCCTTTTGGAGGCCCATCACCTCTACAAATGATTACATCATAGAGGATACTCGCATAGTAATCTGAAAAAAGCCTTTAAAAGGGCAAAGTCCCATGTACGAGACAATTTGATCTACAAAAAAAGACAACAATCCTCTACCCAATCTGTGAGGGTCATAACTACATATTCTCAACAACATGAGCAATAGCACATGTTGTTAAAAAATTTTGGCCCCTACTACTAGCTGATCCAATAGTCAAGAAATACATCGATGAATGACCACAGATAACATATAGACAATGTAAGTCCCTTAAGGACCGTCTAGTAAAAAGCCATTATAGACCTCAAAGAGATTCCACCTTATCCCCAGGTAACTTTTCATGTGGGTCCTGTGATTGTTGTTGCTTTATGTCAAATAGATGTGAGGTCATTTTACCAAACAGCCAAATTCACCGCATCAAACATAGAGTTACATACCAGTCTCTGGAAATAGTTTACCTGATGCAATGTACATGTAAATGCTTTTATGTTGGAAAAACAAAACATCCATTCTTTAAAAGGATTAGGGATCCATATCTCTGTGATAAAGAAACATAAAATGGAGAGTGCTATTTTAGACATGTGGGACTTTATCACAATTTCAGTCTCCACACTATTCGCTTTATGGCATTAGAACACATCCCTGAGGACATCACGGGTGGCAGCAATGATCAGAAATTGCAGCAGTTAGAGTCCCGCTGGATTCATCTCTTGGGGTCACCACCTCACCTGGCCTTAACGAGATGCTCAGTTTCAAAACTCATTTGTGATCTGTTTTTAAGTGAATCACTATCCTTACTCAACCACCCTCTTCTCCTACCCATCCCATACCCTTTTTTTCCCCAGCCTCCCCTCTTCCCCCTCCCTTCCTTTTTCCCTTTTCTTTCCCTCCATATGGCCCCTTGGTCAATGGTGTTGTCCCTTAATGTGTGTCTTTATCTGTTTGTATATATATTTTTGTTTGTTTGTGTCCCTGTGTTGGTGCTCTGGGATCTCTCAATGTTACTCTCCTTTGGGTAGTCCCTACAGTGATTTGGCAACTAGTATATTGTTGGTACAATATACAGCCTGATTAAACAGTATCATCATTAATGTGTTGATTATATGTCTTTAATAATGTTTTGGAGCAATTTCATTTTTTGTTTAGTATTTATTGTAACATGCTTGCGTCTGTGATTAACATATGAGCCTCTTCTCCCCACTTTGTGTGCCTCTCTTTTACTGGTGTGCAAGGAAATTTGTCAAAATTTCCTTGTCTATATATACGGCGGTCATGTGGACACCCAGGGCACATTTGCGGAAATACTCTGCTATGTGCCGTATCTGGCTGTGTCCTTTGCTATGCTTGCTGTGGCTTTGATATCCTGACGTTATGTGTGTTATTCCCTTTTGCCACTAGATGGCAGTACCATTTGACGGTGTCCTCCTGGAGTTCACTGACACTGGGAGCTGACGCTGCGGTGATTGCTAGGCTTAGGACACAGCTGTTTGCCCGCATCCAACCAGCGATCAGCTGTTCTGATGGGAGGTATAAAGAAACCGCTCCCCCGGCTGTCAGCTGAGCCGGAACCACAAGGAGATAAGACACCACTCTGGTAAACAACAAATACTCTAGATTTATTTCTAACCATTGTATGGGCTGGCCCTCTCTGCTGTTCCCATGTGGTGATATCTGAGACTGTGTCCACCCAATTTATATGTTCACTGCTATATCAGTGACTTAAGCCTCGTACACACGAGTCGACGATTATATACAACAGGTCTTACGAACGACCGCTGTATATGAAATCGATCATTAGTACGCACGACTAGAACAGCCGACGTACAACGTCGTACAACGGGAGTTGTATAAGCAAACTAGAAAACTTGGTAGTACCAACAAGCGGTCATACGACTGTTGTATCGTGTGTACAGAGAAGTAGGTCCAACAAGTTGTACTGTGCAAAACACGCATCCTCAGAAGTCAGGAACGGCCAGATGCTAATTACATGGTCCTGAACTTTCTCTGTATACGTTCACTATGTTCAGCTTGGTCGTACGATCGCTTAGTGCATGTCAGTATGCTAGATACAACAGCCAACATACAATTTGGTCCGTTCGGTCGTACGACGTGCTTTTTCGCTGATGATGATTCGCCCCTAAGTGTGGTGATTTCTTGCTTATATTAGCTCAAAGGTCTCTCTCTTCTCTCTGGCCATTTCCCTATTGGAGGATGGTCCATGTAAGTTACACCATGCTGTATGATTATGTGTAGGCTCTTTTAGCCACAGTACATGTGATTGATATATATCCATGTTAATTACTCTTAGCTGGCTCCTCTATATCTCCTGTGACTGCCATCAGCCCCTTTCACCATAGTGGCTAAGGTTCCATGCCATCCATTTTGCGTCTTTTGTTTTTACTATATGAAACATTCTTCAATATAATACAGGGTAAGTGGAGGCTCCTGTGTGACCCACAAATGCATGCATGAATATCTTGATGTGTAATCATATGTCATCATTTTTGTATTGCTCCGTCACTGTTGTTTTGGTTGTATTTATGACTTAATGTGATCATTTTCTCATTGTTCAGGCTCACCAACCTTAGTGGACAGCATCCCTTTGAAAAAGCCTGATAATAGGTGAAACATGTCAGATTTCCACCACCATGCTGTATCCATTCAGTTGTAAATTGAGCCATGTGTGTTGTATTTTTACTACAATACAGCTGTTCATTTTTTTAAATATATGTAATAAAATGTGTTATATTTTATCTACTCCTTTTGATTATTGTGTAAGCACCTTTAAAGTCCCATTACTTCTTGTATTCTACCTGTGAGCTCCATGCAACTTCTCCAACAATCCTTTTCTTCTCTCTGACCACCACCTTATTAGTTTCTCTCTCTCCCTGTCTTCCACCACCTTTCCCTCCAATCGCCTAACCATCATCCATAGAAACCTTCTCCACTTCAACCTTTCTCTCCTCTATTCTGCTACTGACCACCTATATGACAAAATCTCACCCCTGTCCTGCCCCAACCAAGCCACTTCCGTCTACAATAAATCCCTGTCCTCTACCCTGGACGAGCTCGCTCCCCTTACTACACACAGAATCAGGCCTCGACCCCTACAACCCTGGCAAACAGATGATACCAGAAATCTCAAAAAACATTGCCGTGCTTTTGAGCGTCTGTGGCACAAGACTAAGCCTCTCAAAGACTTTACAATTTTTGCCTCCACTCTGCCAAGCAGACCTATTTTAGCACTCTCATTAACAGCTTCTCATCCAGTCACTGTCAACTCTTCTCTACCTTCAACTCTTTACTTTGTCCAACCACTAACTCACTCACTGCCCAGGAGATTGCTAATCACTTCAAAAACAAGATTGTTACAATTTGTGATGAAATATCCACTCTACAGGTATCTCCCCCAGTTAAGACCCTATGTCAACAGGTACAATTCACACTCCCCTTATTCAAACCTGCTACTATAGACAAAGTTGCTAAACTCCTTTCTAATGCCCACCTAACCACCTGTCCCCTGGACCCTATTCCCTCTCAAATACTACGGTCATCCACTGACTCTATCCTACACACTCTAACCCACATCTTCAATCTCTCCCTCTCTTCTGGCATCTTCCCCACTGCTCTAAAACATGCATTGGTTACCCCCATACTTGAAAAACCATGCTTGGACCCTCCAAATCTTAACAATCTACACCCTATTTCCTTTCTCCCATTTTCCTCTAAACTCCTCAAACGCCTGGTTTACAACCAACTGAGTGACCACCTCATTAAGAATAACCTTCTTGATCCTCTTCAATCTGGATTTCACCCTCAACACTCCACAGAAACTGCTCTTCTAAAACTCACAAATGGCCTACTAATGACAGTTCTCTTTGGTGGCTCTCATCCTACCTATCTCAACACACCTTCAGTGTCATTTAAAATTCTACTGCCTCCTCTCCTCTTCCCTTCTCCATCTGGGTTCTGTTCTTGGACCTCTCTTATTTTCCATCTACACCTCTTCCCTGGGTCAGCTGATAGCTTCCCAAGGCTTTCAATATCATTTCTATGCTGACAACAGTGCCATCTTAATAGCATCATGGGCCCCTGGGCAAAGTAATGCACTGGGGCCCCTATAAGGGAGACGGTGACCTTGAAGAACACTGGGTTTAGAACTTTTAGTCTGATTTTTTTTTTTTTTTGCCATTTTTTAACAATAGCACATTACATGTTTTTCACAATGTTGTTAGGGGGTCTTTGGTGAGATATCAGGGGTCTAAACTGACTCCTGAAGTCTCACTTTTGAGACAGAGAAAGGGACTTAGAAAACACATTCTCCAGTTAGGAATGAGTTGGTGCATGGAACTAAAGGGATCTAGGGGGGCTCTGAGAGAGGAAGATGGGCTTAAAGGGGGCTGTAAGGGATTGCTGAGATGTGCAGCTGGCATTGCTGGTTTTAACAGGCAGTGAGGGAGTGGTATGTCACTCAATGCATGTGTTAACCCTGAAAATGCTGACCTACTATGCCACAACCATGTGCATTGCACATGACTGCAGGGTGGTTATGGTGTAGTACACCATGCGTTCATAGTGAAATGCTATTACATTTTTGCCATGAGTGCAGCCCTGAAATGGGTGGTCAGGGTGGTAAAGCCATGGTTAAACTGCCTGCTTTTACCAGTCTTATTTAGACGTGTGGTTTTGGAAAACACAGGTGGTTAGGACATGAGTTTACCTTCAAAATGACAATAGTTGTAGGATATTGAATGAGGCAGGACACTATAGAAATACATGAGTATATGAGGTTGTAAATTTATTACATTTATTTCCATATATTGTGAACATTTCATAATCATAGAAATACATAATGGAATACATTCATATTGTTCTGATACATAGTGGTATACAGTATACATTATATATATATACACTGAATATTTTTATTTTATGTATATACCACTATCAGAACAATATGAATGTATTCCATTATGTATTTCTATGATTATGAAATGTTCACAATATATGGAAATAAATGTAATAAATTTACAACCTCATATACCCATGTATTTCTATAGTGTCCTGCCTCATTCAATATCCCACAACTATTGTCATTTTGAAGGTTAAAAAAAGAGTTGCAGAAAACTTGCTGGGCTACAGGACAATTGGCAGAGATAAAAAGTAAGCTGGGCTGGAAAGGGTGCAAGGCAGATGAATGTGTAGCCCCGTGTGGAGATGAGAGGTTGCAGCGATGTTTGCAGTGCAGATTTATGGAGAGGAGAGCAGTAAAGGGCACACTGCACGCTGAAAGTGTAGGCAGAGGGAGAAATGACCGGTGGTGTAGAAATGAAAGTAACTCACAAAGAAAGCTGTAGTGTCCCGGCAGGAGGGAGAGCGAGTTGATGGCAGTGGAGAGAGCTCAGCGAGGAAGGAGAGGGATTACCATGTAAGAAGGTCCAGTCAAAGAACATACCTGCTCCCCAAATGGTGGAGACCGTGGAGGCGGAGCTCGGGAGTCGGGAGAACAGTGAAGGAGAGGGGAGACAGGAGAGAGTTAGGAGGAGTGACAGCCGGGCTGGCAAGCGGAGCAGAAGTAGAACAGAAGCGGCCGCCCGCAGCCGCACGACTCCCAAGCCCAGCACTGATAGCTGTCAAATTCAGATTCCAGACTGCAGGCGTTCTAATTTATTGTGGCAGCACAATCAGAACCAGCCCTGGTGGGGCCCCGTGTTCACCTGGGGCCCCTGGGCTGTGCCCAGGGATGCCCGCTCAGTAAGACGGCCCTGGCTGACAACACTCAAATCTATCTCTCCACCCCTCAACTCACTCCATAAGTCTCCTCACACATCACTAACTTACTAACAGACACATCTGTCTGGATGTCACAACACTTCCTCAAACTCAACTTGTCCAAATCCCGAGCTCATAATATTTCCTCCCCCATGTGCCTCTTCCACTGACTTCTCTGTCAAGAGCAATGGCACAACCATCCACCCATCCCATGTCAGGGTGCTTGGTGTTATCCTGGATTCTGAACTCTCATTTTGGCCCCACATCCAATCACTTTCCAAAGCTTGCCGCCTCAACCTCCACAACATCTCTAAACTACATCCCTTTCTAACCAATGAAACCACAAAGCTCCTGATTCACTCCCTGGTTATCTATCGCCTCAACTACTGCAACTCCGTTCATTGGACCTTTAAATAGACTATCCCCCCTTCAGTCCATCATGAATGCTGCTGCCAGATTCATCCACCTTACAAACCGCTCAGCATCTGCTACCCCTCTCTGCCAATCCCTCCATTGGCTGTCACTCGCCCAAGAAATTCAATTCAAAATACTAACAATAAGTTACAAAGGCATCCACAACTCTGCCCCAGCTACATCACTAGCCTAGTCTTAAAATACCAACCTAATCATCCACTTCGTTCCTCCCAAGACCTCCTGCTCTCCAGCTCCCTCATCACCTCTTCCCATATTCGCCTCCTGGACTTCTCCTGAGCCTCTCCCATCCTCTGGAATTCACTACCCCAATCTGTCAGACTGTCTCCAAATCTATCCACTTTTAGGCGATCCCTGTAAACTTTTCTTTTCAGAGAAGCCTACCCTGCCTCCACCTAACAACTGCACTTTTATTTTCTTCATCAGCTCATTCCCCACAGTTATTACCCTTTTGTATTACTTGACCTTCCCTCCTAGATTGTAAGCTTTAACGATCAGGGCACTCTGATTCCTCCTATATTGAATTGTATTGTAACTGTACTGTTTGCCTTCATGTTGTAAAGCTCTGCGCAAACTGTCGGTGCAATATAAATCCTGTATAATAATAATTATCATACACACATGTTTCCTGCTATTCATAGCAGTATTATACAATGCTTCTATGCAAAGTCATGCATATGGGGTTACTTTAAAACATGATGATTTACTACAACTGAAGAGAGTAAAATCTGGTGCAGCTCTGCATAGAAACCAGCTTGCAGTTTTTTTGTCAATGCTTAATTGAACAATCTGAAGTTAGAAGCTGATGGTTACTATGCAGAGCTGCACCAGATTTTGCACTATCCAGTTTTAGTAAATCCACCCCATAGTCTATAGAAACTGTTTACTTTATAAAGTAATGTCTACTTAGCTTAGTAAATATAGGAAAACTATGTTCACTGTGCTTATCCATGATTGGATGAACACAACTTCACTTTATTTCCTAAAGTTGGTAGACATTGCTAATTTAACAGTTTACTCTTCAGTGAATCAATTTGAGTTGGATGATTTGGATTGTGGATGACAACTTTGGGTTGATTACTAAAGGAGTTGAGAATCTTCTCACAATAATTGTGTGAATATTCACTTGAATTACCCAGTCAGGTGTAGAAGAAATACGTAAACAAGAATTAGCTTTTCAAATGATTGGATTCTTAAAGTGAATATGCACACAATTTATTGTGTGGAGACTCTCAACTCCTTTAACCATTTGACCCCCAGGCCAATTCTGACATTTCTGCCCTACATGTAATGTAGATTATTATAACACCCAAACATTATATATTTTTTTAAGAACATAAATTATGTTGCAGTGTAATTAGACCAGGAAACTAGGTGGTCAATATATGTTTTAAACAGTGTTCCAAGGGTACACTTTAGTTCAGCACCTCTTTAGAGACTGAGGATTTCTCGGAATCATTATAACAAGGAAAGTGGAGGGTGCACCTGAGTATAGCAGTTAAAACAAATTTATTGTGGAAAGACAAATGGCAACTTACATTTAGTGACGGTTCACACATATGAGATGCGGGAACCAGCGCAATTCCAGTGCAGGTTCCCACATCTCATACAACTCACAGGCAGTTCACACTGCCCTATGCAAACCACTACGGGTGTCAATACAAAGTTAATGACACCCCCAGATCGGTTCACATATCACAATGCGAACTGCCAATTCAGACAGGAAACGGATCACATGGGTGTGAACACCCATGCAATTCGATTCTGGTGCGGACAAAAAAAAAGGGTCCTGCGCGATTTTGGTGCGAATGCGATGCAAATTCAAGTATACAATCTGTATGGCTGAATTTGCATCGCTCAGACATCGCATGTGCAGTGCGAATCACATGTGGTGTCTGTGATCGCAGAAGTGTGAACTGGTACTTAGACAGGTAATATGCACATAAACCACAGCAGCCTCCAGTGGTGAAATCTCTGTGGAGCAGGGTGCAAAGTTCAGCCAGAAGGAAGTAGCAGCTCCTACATCTGTAAGACCAACAGAGACCACCAGGGGCACAGATCTGAGTGTAGCAGTAGGGTAAGGAACAAACCCATAACAAGAGGCCACTCACAATAGGGTGGGACTAACAACATCCCTTGTGATAGCATGGGCAGTGGCAGGTTCTCTTGTCATCATTGAGACATCACCAACAGACCGAGATTGGTTTGATCAGATGCTTTCAGAAGCCAATAACAGCTTGTTTACATTTGAGCTAAACTGGAAGGGACAAAATCCTCCTTGCTTTCAGTTTCTTAGACTATAGAGATGATCGGGGAACTTCTGGCCCTCGTTCATCTCTATAGTAAGCTGGCGGGACTGTCGGCTTCAGTCCCGGACTCCTCAGTGGAACGGGAGAGCCCAGAAAGGCAGCAGAAGGTGGAGGGGGGGAGGGACCTCTTCCACCTAATATATATAAGAGAGCTGATTGAAACACTTTTATATTGTAGAGCATCACCGGCTAAATAAAAAAGATACTCGGGTCATGACTGCAGCTGTAATTATGACCCTGGTATAATCACTTAAACCCGAGGATGTACGGGTACATCCTATGGGTGGGAAGTAGTTAAAAAATCAGCTTCCTTATTTTAACAGTTGTTAAAGCTGGACTCCAGCATGTATATGTTTATCCTACTTACACTGGGCCAGCTTGACGCAATGTAAGTATTCATATGTGATACTCGATTGGACTTGTGAAAGTTCTAAATCACTGTAGTATTCCAAGCTAATACAGTGAGGGCCACAGTCGAAGCATTCTCTCATCGGACTAGGAAAAGTGTAGGTGGGGTGTCACATTATGATCTCCACATCGTCCAACTAGAGAATAAGATTTGCAAGAGATTTGCAGAGAAAAATGCAAGACCTTCTCTGAATGGCGATTGTGCCAAGCAGGCAAGCCCCCGTGGTTACTAGGCAGAAGAGCAGCTGCTCGGCATGGGACACCGACAATCGCAGCCATCACTGTAGTAGCTTGGGATACTGCAGGCATTTACACATACACTTACACAGAGGCCAGTCAAATATCCTATATGCATACTTACATTGTGCTAAGCTTGTCCAATGTAAAATGCAAATTGATGAGTTTGAATTAAATACAGAGCTCCACCTGGTGGCTAGTCTATGGATCCACAGATCTCTATAATTATATCTCAACTCCAGGCACCATGATATAATTAGCATTAGAGAGGACAATATGGATCTATGTATTAAAAATTGCTTTGCGAATGTCTCACCAGTCACAAATAACAATTGTAATGTTTATAATACAGTGCCTTGCGAAAGTATTCGACCCCCTTGAACTTTACGACCTTTTGCCACATTTCAGGCTTCAAACATAAAGATATAAAACTGTAATTTTTTGTGAAGAATCAACAACAAGTGGGACACAATCATGAAGTGGAACGAAATTTATTGGATATTTCAAACTTTTTTAACAAATAAAAAACTGAAAAATTGGGCGTGCAAAATTATTCAGCCCCCTTAAGTTAATACTTTGTAGCGCCACCTTTTGCTGCGATTACATCTGTAAGTTGCTTGGGGAAGTCTCTATCAGTTTTGCACATCGAGAGACTGAAATTTTTGCTCATTCCTCCTTGCAAAACAGCTCGAGTTCAGTGAGGTTGGATGGAGAGCGTTTGTGAACAGCAGTTTTCAGTTCTTTCCACAGATTCTCGATTGGATTCAGGTCTGGGCTTTGACTTGGCCATTCTAACACCTGGATATGTTTTTGTGAACCATTCCATTGTAGATTTTGCTTTATGTTTTGGATCATTGTCTTGTTGGAAGACAAATCTCCATCCCAGTCTCAGGTCTTTTGCAGACTCCATCAGGTTTCTATCCAGAATGGTCCCGTATTTGGCTCCATCCATCTTCCCATCAATTTTAACCATCTTCCCTGTCCCTGCTGAAGAAAAGCAGGCCCAAACCATGATGCTGCCACCACCATTTTTGACAGTGGGGATGGTGTGTTCAGGGTGATGAGCTGTGTTGCCTTTACGCCAAACATAACGTTTTGCATTGTTGCCAAAAAGTTCGATTTTGGTTTCATCTGACCAGAGCACCTTCTTCCACATGTTTGGTGTGTCTCCCAGGTGGCTTGTGGCAATCTTTAAACGACACTTTTTATGGATATCTTTAAGAAATGGCTTTCTTCTTGCCACTCTTCCATAAAGGGCAGATTTGTGCAGTATATGACTGATTGTCGTCCTATGGACCGAGTCTCCCACCTCAGCTGTAGATCTCTGCAGTTCATCCAGAGTGATCATGGGCCTCTTGGCTGCATCTCTGATCAGTCTTCTCCTTGTATGAGCTGAAAGTTTAGAGGGACGGCCAGGTCTTGGTAGATTTGCAGGGGTCTGATACACCTTCCATTTCAATATTATCGCTTGCACAGTGCTCCTTGGGATGTTTAAAGCTTGGGAAATCTTTTTGTATCCAAATCCAGCTTTAAACTTCTCCACAACAGTATCTCGGACCTGCCTGGTGTGTTCCTTGTTCTTCATGATGCTCTCTGCGCTTTAAACGGACCTCTGAGACCATCACAGTGCAGGTGCATTTATACGGAGACTTGATTACACACAGGTGGATTCTATTTATCGTCATTGAGGTCAACATTGGATCATTCAGAGATCCTCACTGAACTTCTGGAGAGAGTTTGCTGCACTGAAAGTAAAGGGGCTGAATAATTTTGCACGCCCAATTTTTCAGTTTTTTTATTTGTTAAAAAGGTTTGAAATATCCAATAAATTTCATTCCACTTCATCATTGTGTCCCACTTGTTGTTGATTCTTCACAAAAAATTACAGTTTTATATCTTTATGTTTGAAGCTTGAAATGTGGCAAAAGGTCGCAAAGTTCAAGGGGGCCGAATACTTTCGCAAGGCACTGTATGTGCGTAATGTCATTTTCTATTTGTTGACTTTTGCTGGGTGAATGTAACATTGCTTAATATTCAATCCTAACCAACTAGAAAGTGGTTGTAAAGGCAGAAGCTTCTTGTAATGCACAGAGCAGGTAAGTATAACATATTTGTTATTTTAATAAAACAAAAATTAAGCTTTACACTTTAATGTTTTGGGGTTTCCCTCCATTCCATACCGGACTCCTTGGGCCTGGTATGGATTTTAAGGCAGAACGCCACACAAAAAAACAAGAAAAAAAATTTGTTGGCTCAGAAAAAAAAAATTGCTGGTCAGAAAAGGGAGCGATGGGCATGTGCCCACCCCCCCTGAGCCATACCAGCCCACATGCCCACAACAGGGGGATTCCGAGCAAAGCACCTTGTCCCCATGTTGATGAGGATAAGGGCCTCTTCCCCTCAACCGGTGGTTGTGGAGTTCTGCAGGCGAGTACTTATTGGAATTTTGACGCTCTATTAAAATAAGGGGGCCCTCAGAAACCACCCTATGTGAATGAATAAAGTGTACATAGCACCCCCAGGCAGTCATAAAAAATTTAATTTAAAAAAAATGTCCCTTGATATAAATTCACCATTAATCACATTATCCAGCAGTGAAGATCCACCGCAGTCATGATGAACAGTGCCCAACGACCCACCAAAAGAGAAAAATCCACCGACTGCCTAAACTATAGGAAAAAAAAGGGGGAAGATGCCCAGGTGACATAATTGACCAAATATGAACCTGCCCATATTTGGTCAATGACCTCATCCAGAAGACCTTGTCCTTTTGTTTACATTGCGCTGTGGGGACGGGGAACTATCATTAGCAGTGAGTAGTCGACAGGAGTGGATAGTGATGGATTTCAGGTTGTTTTTTTTTTTTGGTGGGTCATCATGATTGATGTGGATCTGCATTGCTGTACGATATGATTGATGTTGAATTCATACAGTGGGACATTTATTGTTTATTATTCTTTTTTTTATTAGAGCATTTGTCATCATGTGTTTATTTTCTAATTACATTTTGTTATTAATGAGTACTATGTGAATTTTGGGGGACCTCACATTTGTTTACATTCACCTGGAATTTCCCGTTTCCCTTTTGTTAGGACACTAGTGAGTACCAACTCCCTAACAACCAGGGTCTGAGTAGGAAGCTGTCACATTTAGTAGTAGCAATAATACAGCTGCTAAATATTTCACTTCCCACTGCAGCTGGAGTTCCAAACACCCATTTGTTCAGCCATTCGCACAGTAATCTCCATAAACTTTAAACACAGTGCAGGGGTCTCCCTCATAGTATTTCCTTTTCTTAGCCTAGTGTTAGGCTATTTTCTCCATTGATTAAATGTCCTTTAACTATTTTGGTCGAACATTCTTAAGGCTAGTTTCTCTTAGAATTGAATGTTAGAATATGGTACAATCGCCAAAGGAAACAAATGGAAGCTGGCACTGCACACATATACACATTAAGGATATTATTTGTGACTTTTGCAAGACTGCTGAGTAATTAGCAAAGAGAATTTCTTTTATACATCAACCTCTTTCTGTTTACCTATGCTGTTTATTATATCAAATCAGTGCTAGCTTTCTACAGATAGCTTTAAAAGATCTCTTTCAGTTGCCCAAAATAGTACAGCTCCCACTATACTTCTGCTCCGCTCCACTCACCCTTGGCTGACCGTAGCAGTGTAGGTTTGATAGATATCAGTGCTTTTGTCATGCCTCCACTTGTCTATGTTTGGCCATTAACAAAACACATGACTGCAGCATTATCATACCCTGCATTTTCTGTGTATGTTAAATCAAGTGAAGGTAGGTGAAAGGACATCAAACTGGTAAGTATACAAGTCCAGCAACAGTATGACTCACGAGGCAAGCCAGTATGGAAGTGTATTGCCAACAAGAACTCTCGCCTCAACAAGGGTAGAGAAGGAAGAAAAGGCTCTGAAGCCCAGGGGGAGAGGTTAGAGCTAAATAGGAGAAAAAGAGGAATAGAAGATAGCTGCCTACTATTGTGAGCAGCTGTAGAGAAGGGGCGGGGGGTAAGGTAGTTTGCCTGCGGGAAAAGAAGGGAGAAAGGGAGATTTTCCATGAGGTCCAGTCCATTACACTACCCTAGAATGGATCGTCCAGTCATATAGATTGTAATGAACGGTCAAGGCTCCATCACATTACCTGACCTGGAGTACCTTTTAGAGGGAAAGAGGGAAGA
>BLSH010517669.1:1574429-1595763 GCA_018402905.1 Glandirana rugosa | reverse complement strand
CATGTGTAATTGTTAACAAAGTCATAAGTCATTAGTACTTGACCCATTCATTGTTAAGTATTTTTTTAACTATAATACTGGTGTTATTCTTTCTTCACACCGTGTCAAGATTTCACTTATCGTCACTTGTTTTATATGTCTTAAGGTGTCTTTAATGACTTCTAGAATTGTGTAATTACAAACTCGGTTGAGTGTCATTGTTCTTTGACTTGGTCAAGATATCAGTACATATCTCAACTCGCTTGAAGATCTTCAGGCCCAAGACGACCAAGCCGGCTTGAAGCCCTGTTACAGGCCCAAGCCCAGGCCTGTCTTGCGTTTGAAACTCCTTTTGCAGACCTCTAGGACTTTCCAGGACTATTTTACAGCCATTTTTGTGCCTAAAAGTTCGGGTCCCCATTGATTTCAATGGGGTTCGGGGTCCGGGACAAAGTTTGCGTTCTGTCCGGACCCGAACCCGGACATTGTCCCGAAGTTCGGCCGAACCAGCAGAACCCGGACTTCTAGAAGTTCGCTCAACTCTATACATGACTATAGAACTGGTTCAGTTTCTTGTTACTGTGAGTTGGCTCAAACATTAATGTGTTAAGATCTTCAGTAATTTCTGTGGAATTCTGTATATTTTGTTCACTGCTATTCACTTTAGAACTGTGCCACACTTCTTTCTTATTGTGGTCATAATATCAATTTTTTTATGAATTGTTACTTACCCAGTTCATGATTACTGAATACTGAAACAATTGTTAATGTGTACTAAGACTATAACATTTAACTATACAGTAAATGTTTAATGTATGTACAATAAAATTTATTTTTGCTTATTTCAGGATACTGTATGTCCTGACACATTTCTGAGCTATATGAGTCCATCCAATCTCTGTTTCGGATAGTGAGTGAGGCCAAATTAAGATAACAGTGGAAAGGGCAGAAAGGGGCATGGTTAAACAAACCTGAACACTCACATTGTTTGCAGAACACACATGATATAGTCCTTCTACCTCCAAAATATGGTTTAATTACTGTGCCACAAGAGAGAGTCAAACATACACGCAAACTCCAACGCAATCATTTTAAAAAGTGAAACTGTTTAATTACATATGCTTGTCAGCCTTCTTTAACTTGGAACCAAATGTAACAAATAAAAAATTGTGAATAGGCAGGCTTTTTATTGCAGAAGGGACATGCAATGTCTTTTTCCCATGTTGATGAGAACAAGGGTCTCTTCCCCACAGGTGACCATGGTCATCCTAGCAACGAAAGAGCGGGAAGCTGTAATTTAGTGGCAGTAGTTAAACTGCCATTAAATTAATGACTTCCATCTGCCGGAGCTGAAAGTTCGGCATGTGGGTTGGTTCACCCTTTTAGTAAACTATGAACATGTAATTTATAAAGAAAACAACGGAAGGGCAAAAATAGGGAGGAAAAAAACACTAAAGGTGACCTTTGAGGCACAACATGTATCTACAATCATCATGTATTTAATATCACTGCTGTCCACGCCTCCAACATTTCTGGTCTCAAGTCCATAACATAACTACCAGAATTTCCACATTCTCACTAAGTCGATCCACAGCCCAATTCTTGCTTCACCACACAACCCTCCCAAGACAAATCTACCACAAATCCATTGCTATCCACTTAATAAACGCAGCCAAACTCTGTATTCCCATACACTGGAACTCACCATCTCCCACAACATTGGCAGAATGGTGTAAGAAAATAAACAAAATAGCAGAAATGGAGGAACTCATACATATCGCCAAAGAAACCCCCTCTAAATTTTCCAAGACATGGGCCTGTTGGACCCATTTCAAAGCAACCCAAGAATACCTCAACTTAGTTAACACTCACCCGTAACAAACTGACTCTCCATAATCAGCGACGCATCACCCCTCACTAGACCTTAACATCCGGAACAACACCCCATCCTTCTGCCCTTCCCAAACTTGACTACAATAAACACACCATAGAGATACAGATTCAAATTCTTGTCAGCACCCTCCCCTTCGCAAACCCCAGCAGAGCAGCAACGTCGGCTGGGACGCTGAGGGAGACCTGCGGAACTTCTTTCTCACCTCCTAGACTCTTCTTTTTCTTCCCCTCTAGCTCCCCCCCATCCCTCCTCTCCCCCCTCATGCAATCCTTCATACCTTACCCCACCTCCCACCCCTTCCTATTCCACCCTACCTTAAGCCTTTTCCCAACATGACAATCCGATAACACAACCGCCCTGAAAGAAGCAATGCCTGGGGAAGATATCCCCAGACACCAAGCTACAATCATCCCTACTCAGGAATCAACTATCTAGCCCACACAGAACGCTAACCCCCTTAACTATGCTCTATAATAACCCAAAAGAACGACTTAACATCCTATGACTTAGATTCGAGATTTAAGGTGATATACAAAAGCTCGACCTACTAAATAAAATAGGCTCACACCCTATCTGTCCAAAAAAAAAACCACTGTCCAAGACGACCGAGACACCCATAAGGACAATGCCTACATCACTTGACTAATATACCATAAACAAGATGAACTGGGATGCTTTTCCTTCTCACTGTTTCTGTCACCCTTCATGTGCCGGTTGTTACCAGTTATTAATGTACGAGATGTATTGACTACACATCTCTAATATGCTCATGTTATGTACTTGTATTACTATGTTACAACTAAATAAAAACTTTCTTAATGGAAAAAAAAAAATATATCACTATCATAAAAAAATATTTCCCATATTTGTCCACAGAATATAATAAATTACAGAATTTAAAACATCAAAGTGTGATAAAGCAGTTCATTGCATCAAGGATGGTTCATTCCTTTTAGTCCAACGTGTTTCATTGACTTGATTCACTTCATCAGAAGCCGTCAAAATGTTTGTTCAAATAATAATCTAAACAGAAACAACCAAAATTATTATTCCATATTCTTCATCCCGGTATGTAGATTGTTAGGGTAACACTCGTGGGCACACAAAGGATGAGGGAAAAAAGAGGGGCCTATAGGTCAGAACCAGCTGAGGGCCCACAGAAGGTAGCAAGAGGCCCAGCTGCACCTAACCATGGGGCATCCCCATTCTACCCACAATCATAGAGTTGTGTAATCAGCTAATGCTGAAAACCCGTACAAGCAGCAGGATTAAGCGATACAAAACAGCATTAAGAAGTTTGTACCTTATTAAAACCATTGAGTTTTCTCCCAATGGCCTCATGCAACAAAATAGATGTTCCATGCTACATAAGGGGAGTATAGTTAGGATAGGTAAATTTACCCCTATGATGACATCACCAAGACCTCCCACTTCTTTCCAGAATGTTCTGTTGTCTTCTGGAAAGGAGAGGTGGAGCTGCTTGGGGTATTCTGAGGAGCCCTGACCAATCCCCAACTTGAATTTGCAGGGGGTGGCTCCTTAAATACCCAGGGCCAGCTCAGCTTGGGAGCAGTTGTTCGGGTGGAAGCTGGAAATGGAATGCTAGGCTGTCGTGGCCTTTGAGGGAGCTCCCCAGTCTGGGGGGGTGACCTTGGGCCTGGGCTCGGGTGCAGACAGGGCCCTCTGAGAACATGCAGAGGTGTGCTGGACAGGAGGCACAGAAGGAGCAAGAGAGGGGACAGTGGGAGAAGAGCAATGCCAGGCAAAGTCTCCAGGGAGGAACAACAGTTTGCCGCCAAGAGGGTTGGTGAGTGACACACAGTCAGGAGAGGACTGGAGAGGCACACCTGAGAGGACTGAGAGAGTGCAGTCTGGGATGGCTGCAGAACCAGAGGAGTGGACTGTGGTGGCACGGGCAGTGGAGAGACACCTGCAGCCAGGAGGGCTGACAAGGCCTGAAGATGTGGTACTAAGCTCAGTAGCCATGTGGACAGCTAGCACTGGGACTAACTACAATTTTGCTACACTAAGGGGGCCCCCGGCCCCTGTCTGCAAAGGGCATGCACCTTAGGCCTGGTGGAGTCAGTGTCAGGCCTACAAATTAGTGCTAGCTGATAGCTAGCTGGAGGTGCAAGCAAATGAAGTGCTGGAGGTGTTGAGAAGAGATAGTCTGTGAGCAAGTAAAGTGCTGGAGGTGAAGACTGAAGTTGTATATACCAGCGGTGTATATAGTTGGCCCCATATATTTTTCTGCAATCAGTTGGGCATCTCGTGAATACCCTATTCCCATCCAAGTTCAATCCCCTCAATAAAAATACAAAACAAAGTGCATGGACTGTTTTCTGTCTGAGAGTGACTGGAAATTGTGTGCCTGGCTGAGCAGGGTGACAGATTAATTACAATTACAAATAGTCCCTACGGGGGTACCGCTACATATACAGTATCTCACAAAAGTACACCCCTCACATTTTTGTAAATATTCTGCTACAATGTGAAGTAGTGAGTGTACAGCTTGTATAACAGTGTAAACTTGCTGTCCCCTCAAAATAACTCAACGCACAGCCATTAATGTCTAAAATGCTGGCAACAAAAGTGAGCACACCCCTAAGTGAAAATATCCAAATTGGGCCCAAAGTGTCAATATTTTATGTGGCCACCATTATTTTCCAGCACTGCCTTATCCTCTTGGGCATGGAGTTCACCAGAGCTTCGCAGGTTGCCACTGGAGTCCTCTTCCACTCCTCCATGACAACATCACAGAGCTGGTGGATGTTAGAGACCTTGCGCTCCTCCACCTTCCATTTGGGATGCTCAACAGGATTTAGGTCTACATACACAGAGGCATGCTTGGTCAGTCCATCACCTTTACCCTCAACTTCTTTAGCAAGGCAGTGGTCATCTTGAAGGTGTGTTTGGGGTCTTTATCATGTTTGAATACTGTCCTGTGGCCCAGTATCCGAAGGGAGGGGATCAGGCTCTGCTTCAGTATGTCACAGTACATGTTGGCATTCATGGTTCCCTCAATGAACTGTAGCTCCCCAGTGTCAGCAGCATTCATGCAGCCCCAGGCCATGACACTCCCACCACCATGCTTGACTGTAGGCAAGACACACTTATCTTTGTACTCCTCACCTGGTTGCCGCCACACACGCTTGACACCATCTGAACCAAATACGTTTATATTGGTCTAATCAGACCACAGGACATGGTTCCAGTAATCCATGTCCTTAGTCTGCTTGTCTTCAGCTTTCTTGAGCATCATCTTTAGAAGAAGCTTCCTTCTGGGATGACAGCCATGCAGACCAATTTGATGCAGTGTGCAGCATATGGTCTGAGCACTGATAGTATTACCAAAAAAGAAAACAAAAAACACAGATGGGATTTTCACGATACCGAAACACCCACTCCATACAATCAAGCACGATGTATAAAATATATAATGCTTTAATTAGAACAATGTAAAAACATCTTGCAATGCTAATTTAATAAAATACACATGAATATGTTTGTATCCACACCATCACATGGGTGATAAATATACATCCCTGCAGCCAGACTACTACTCCTAATCCCTGTGACTGACAGAGTAGTAATGGAAAGATGAATAATCCATATACAGGAAAAGGGGGGATGCTGTGTAGTCTTGTCCAACTCAGCACTTTCACCCTTTGGGGCTTCCTCAGGGGATTCAAAGGAGTGCAGGAGGTATGGAACAACTGAAATAGCAAACAAACACTTGAATAGTATGTGTTTTTTTGACATCAACATAATACATATGCATATACTCATAGCAGTGTTCCCCAAATATTAATTTCTCATGTGTTCACTTATGTGAATTATAATGTAAAATGGTATGAAGGCGCTGCTGCAAAGAAGGAGAAACAACATCCCCTGCTCGCATACACGTCAGGGCCACAAACAGGGTTCCACACTCACGTCAGTAGTCTCACATGTACACAGCCCCTCCTCCATGCAGCAGTGCCTCCACATACGTTCCCACACATGCATACAGCATATATAAGAAAGCACCATATAGTTAGACCCTATGTAGATATACATCTAAAACAAAAACGACAGAAAAACAGGGGCAGAAATAGTACCCAAATAGAACACCCAAAAACCCAGAGACAATCAAAAGAACCCATATGGAAATCATAAGAAGAACTTATAACTAATACATCCATTCAGTCCTGGGGCTTTAGTAGCCCCCAGCTAAAAAAAGCCACCTTGTTTCGAGTTATAATAACCGTCTATTGATGTCTCCCCCTCTTGGGAACCCTCGCACATGTTTCAGAGCAAAAAATCTCATACAGCTTAAATCGAAGTTGTGATAAAGGCTGATATGTTGGCTAATCACTGATTCCATTTTGCCACTTACAAATCTCATACACATAGCCCCTAATTCTTTTATGGAAGGGCCTTTTAGTTTTTCCTACATAGAATGCCTTGCAACGGCATTCCATGTAGTAAATGACCCCTACAGTTTTGCAATCTATGAGGTATCTGGGGGTCCATCGTTTTCCATTAGGCAAATGCACCAATTTTTTTTGCCACACACAGGTACAATAATTACAGTCCCCACATTTTCTTGTGCCCCTATTGGGGGCAGACTTAGTAGTCTGTAGGGACTGATCCTCTTAAGTGACTGTGTGTAAGAGGATCTTTCAAGGATTTGGCTCGCCTATATGTAATCGAAGGCCCCTCCCCAATATATTTGCCCACCGTTGGGTCATCTCTTAAAAGATGCCAGTGTTGTTGTAGTACACTTTTTG
Source organism: Glandirana rugosa (assembly GCA_018402905.1). Taxonomy (NCBI): domain Eukaryota; kingdom Metazoa; phylum Chordata; class Amphibia; order Anura; family Ranidae; genus Glandirana; species Glandirana rugosa. Next base: position 1,589,118 of record BLSH010517669.1, on the reverse strand, counting down.
CTTGATCAGAGTTACATGAAAAGTGAGTAATGATACGAGTGGCTCCTTGTGTCTCACGCTTCGAATGGGAAAAAGAGAAGGGGTTCTCGTGATCTAAGCTTTGCTCTATTAAATGCCCTTTTTTTAACACTACCTACTATAGCCTCTCTTTAATAGCCGTTCTTGTAGCTTTACAGCCTGGACAAGAAAATCCTCATTATTGCTACAATTCCTTTTAAGCCTAAGGTATTGCCCATACGGGATGCTTTGTTTCAATACATGTGGGTGGGCACTAGAGGTGTGCAAAATAGTGTTGGCTGCTGATGGTTTACGGTATAGGACAGTGTGGAGATGACCACAAGAATCCTTTAAAATTTGAATGTCCAGGAATGTGACTTTGTATTGGTCACACTCCATTGTGAATTTCAAATTAAAGGTATTAGCACCCAACCAGGCCATAAACTCAGCCAGTTCATCTCTACTTCCTGTCCATATCATGAGGATATCATCTATGTATCTGTGCTAAGATAGTATGTGGCACAGGTACATAGACAAGTCCTCACCAAAAAAGTTCCCACCCCCCCCAGGTACAGGTTCGCATACGATGGGGCACATTTCGTCCCCATCACAACTCCCTGCACCTGGAGGTAGTGGGAACCATCAAACAAAAAGACATTCTGTGAAAGGATGTATTCCATGTATCTATATATGGAGAGACACGGTGGAGTAAGGAGGCCATACACCCCAGTATGTGATATTGGAACAAGAAAGGAAAATTCACCCAGGGATTTTTTTTAGCAGTAACATTATTTATAAATTCCAATAAGTTTGTGTAAAAAATATTTTTTATTATGCAAATATTACAATATACAAGTAAATGTGAGCTCTGGTTGCAAATTATAGAACATAATCCATTGACTTAAAGGGGTTGTAAAGGCAGAAGGTTTTTCATCTTAATGCATTCTATGCGTTAAGATAAAAAAAACTTCTGTGTGTAGCAGCCACCCCAGCAACCCCTAATTATTTACCCTAAGCCCGTTCTCTCTCTAGCAATGTGCATGATCCCCTCAGCCATCCAGTACACTCCTCCTGATTGGTCGAGACAAAGCAGCAGCACCATTGGCTCCCACGGCTGTCAATCAAAGTCTGTCAGCCAATCAGGGGAGAGTGGGGGCGGGGCCAGATCGGGGTCCATGTCTGAATGGATACACGGAACTCTGACTCAGCTCGGGTGCCCCCATAGATAGCTGCTGGCTGAGGGGGAACTCGAAGGTGGGAGGGACCAGAAGAGCAGAAGAGGGACCTGAGAAGTGGAGGATCCGGGCTGCTCTGTGCAAATCCAACTGCACAGAGGAGGTAAGCATAAAATTTTTTTTAAAGCAAGCCTTTACAATCACTTTAACAGCATTATAAAAGGGCCGATATACTCAAGAAATGCAATAATCCAGCCACAAATTGTACCTCTACACAATATAATTTGTGGCTGCATTATTGTAATTCTTGAGTATATCTGCCCTTTCATTGTGCTGTTAAGTCGATGGATTATGTTCTATAATTTGCAACCAGAGCTCACATTTATAAACACTTGTATATTTTAATATTTGTATAATAAAAACATTTTTTTACACAAACTTATAGTGATTTATAAATAATTTTGCTTTCACAAAACCCCTGGGGGAATTTTCCTTCCTAAGTTTTTTTTTTTTTTTTTTTACCTCAAAGTGGTTCTAAAGCCTAAACATTTTTATCTTAATGCATTCCTTAATGCATTAAAAAATGTTTAGTTAGCAGTGCACCCCTCACCTCTAACCCCCCGCCCCCACTTATACTTACCTTTACCCTCATTCGATCTAGCTCTGTAGCCGCTCTCCCCATCTCACAGGTCTTTCTGAGGCAACAGGAGCCATTGGCTCCCAGTGCTGTCAGTGAAATCCTGTGACGAGGGAGGCAGGGCCGAGATGCGTCTGTGTCTGTGGACGCAGCTGCACAGCTCAGGATCCAGCCTGCAGCTTCCTATGGTGGCACACTGAGAAGATGGGGACAGCACTGGCGGGGCCCCCAGAACAGCAGTTTAGGGACCGCTCTGTGCAATTCCACTGCACAGTGCAGATAAGTATAAACCTATTTGTTATTTTAAAAAGATGGAGTTTACAATCACTTTAATGCATTCTCTGGATTAAGGTAAAAGACCTTTCATGTTCAGCTCCCCCTAGCCCCCCTAAATACTTACCCAACTCCGATCTCAATCTAACGCTGTGCCTGACAGCAGCAGTCCTATTCTCTCTTCCCTCACAGGACTCAACGGAAACAGCGGGAGCCATTGGCCCCTGCTACTGTCAACCAAATCCTGTGAAGAGGGAGCTGGGGGTGGGAGTGAGCTTGCATGTCTGCCCCCATACCAAGAGCTTGCTATGGGGCAAACACAGAAGAGGAGGAGCCAAAATTATTACACAGCACAGGTAAGTATAACATGTTCATTTTTAAAAAAAATAAAAAAACACATAAGTCTCCCCTACTGTTTCCAAAATGAAAACTTTAAAGTGTTCCTAAACCCACAGCAGTAAAATCTGTCTGTATATGAGCATAGCATGCTTGATATACTCACTGTGCAACTTAAGGGGTTAATACTCTGCATTGTGTAAAAAGGCTATTTTATCCTGTATGCTACAGATCCTTCCCTCCTGTGCTGTCTATCCGTGAAAGAGCAGCTAACACAGATAGGGTAGTCCTCCTGCACATGCTCAGTTGTGTCTTTTATGCTGAAGAGAACATGTACTTGTTCTCAGAGATAGCCAGGTCACATGACTTTGACATCACACATGTGGGCATGTATACAGGCTGTAGTGGAAATCTCCTCCTACCTGAACTTTCAGCATGAAGAAACTGTGCAGTCTATCATGTAAATGTGGTATACAGATCCCCCTAAAAGGTATATAGTGGCAGTATTTTAATGTAAAAAGAAGATTTATAAGCTGTGAGTACAGTAATATTTTACTAACATATTTTTATGGTAGGGATTTTTCATAAGAATTTTTTTATTGCTCCTATTTTTGCTATTTTATTACACCCTTTTTACTCCTGTGTGTAATATTGTGTATACTTTTATACAATGTAATAAAAACCCACAACATTTATATTTGACTTTACCAGCTCTTTTATTAATAGCCCCCAAAAACTTTTCTATATTTCAGCTCTTAACCATTGTTGGAATGTATCAAGTGTTAATAGGCAGATCAGCAATAGTATCATGTATGTAAGGCAGTGTAGGCATGACAATTTGGCTTGACATTTAAAAGAAACCTTTTATTGGAGAAGTTCTGGTGAGTGAGTAGTGTTTATAGTGAAGGATTCATTCACAGCGGCGTGGAATAGAATCTTTGGCACTAAATCAGAATCATTAAGATGTGTTTATGGACTTATATATGATTTTTGATACTACTTTATCACTTTTTTTCTGCACAAGTGGACTATAATTTGAACAAAAGTTGCATTGTTGGTTATATTGATTATAAAAGGGGGTTTGTATGTCACGTATTAGCGCAGTTATCCACTAATAGCATTTTTTTGATATTTTCACAGTGTAGTGAAACATTGTAGCTGCAGCTTATCACTAATTATTGTTTATTGTTTGCGTCGGTGACACATGTATTGCATATGCCCCTTAGGTGCTTGATTTGTGCCTGGCCTGTAGTTTTAATGCTTGCCAGCAGATGTCCTAATAAACCTTCTATATAAGCAATTGTACTTCAGTTATGAAGAGCCCACAATGCCTGTAGACAGCTGTATTATAATATAATGCACCTTATTAGAAGAGATGCAGATGTATCATTGTCCAAATTACACTTTCCCATAGGATAGAACATTGTAGAAGTTCCCCCACACTGTAAATAATCCATACATTATTCCATATATTGTTAAGCATCCAAAAACATAATGCATTAAAGCAGTAATGATTCTCAACTCCTGTCCTCGGGACCCATGAACAGGCCAGGTTTTAAGTATTACCTTGGGGAGATGCAGACTAGAATGCTGCAATCACTGAGCAGCAAATTCCATCACCTGTGATGTATTTCAGTTATCCTGCAAACCTGGCCTGTTAGTGGGTCCCAAGGACCGGATTTGAGAACCCCTGCATTAAAGAGCCTGCCCATATTTTAGCAAAGGGCAAGCTGGATTATACCTTGTTCTTTTAGGTGTCTAAAACACTCTAGCAATACAAGTTCAGTGCTTTAGTTCCTGATTTTGCTCTTGCTTTCCCTGCTTCTTTTACATGAAATAAAATGAAAAGGAAATCCAGATTGGATTTACCAATATATACCCTAAAATAATGTTTTGTTTTCAGGCAGGCAGATGTTTTGAATAGCTAAGCGAAAAACATTAACAGCAAAAAAATATTAGTTATTGTATGTGCCTATTAATGCTGTTTTAAACTACGACTATGTAACCAAAATTCCCAGGCTTTTAGTGCTGTGATTTAGGGTACATGGATATGTACAGGTACAAGGGAACTGTACCATAACATTTCCAGTGTTTTTTCATATCCATGTGCAGGTGGTGCATACAGCCGGCCATGGAAGTGCATGCCTGTATGTCCTTGCACTTCTGTAATGCTCATGCTCTTTTGCATGATGTTTAACCAAGCATGCATATATGTTGTATTTTCTGAATGAGGAAGATATGGGAGTTATTGGTTATTAACCATTTCAGCCCCAGCTGCTGCAATGTGGTTCGTTCCTGCGAATCGTACGTTGTGGGAACGGGTTTTGTGGGGGCGAGTGTGCCCACTGGCCAGCAGGGGAGCCAATCAGCGGGTGAGGTGGACTCGACGTCCGCCGGCCACCCGCAATCGTTCCCCACAGTGACAAAATGGGGATCTGTCTGTGTAAATAAGGCAGATCCCTGTTCTGACAAGGGAGATCACACAGATCCTATCTTTTGCTATTCAGAAAGACAGATCTGTGTGTTTCCCCAGTCACACAGCCCCCCATACAGTTAGAAACACCTCCCAGGGAACACTTTTAACCCTTTAATCACCACTGATGTTAACCCCTTCCCTGCCAGTGCCATTAGTACAATAACAGTACATATTTTCAGCACTGATTACTGTAATAATGTCACTGGTTCCCCAAACAGTGTAAAAAATGTCAGTTAGGTGCCCAATCTGTCCGCTGCAACGTCGCAGTCCCGCTAAAAATCACTGACCGCTGCCATTACTAGTAAAAAAATAAATAAAAATGCCATAAATCTATCCCCTATTTTGTAGACACGATAACTTTTGTGCAAACCAATCAATATACAGGCGGTCCCCAGGTTACAAACAAGATAGGGACTGTAGGTTTGTTCTTAAGTTGAATTTGTTTGTAAGTCGGAACAGGTACATTTTTTAAGTGTAGCTTCAGCCAAAAAAAATATTTTTAAGCTTTTTGTATAGCATAGGGAAGGGGTAACACCACTGTAATGTTTGTTTTGCTGTCTTATGTTTCTGTTCAGAAGATTTCACCTCACTTCCTGTCCCAATGATAATTGGATTTTGAAAATGTTGGGTTGTTGTGGAAACAAGGGATTGGTGATAAAGCATCAGTGGAGACCCCTTTTTCCCATAATAACTCTTACAGCAGTGAATTTCCCTTCCTAGGGGTAGATTTCATCTCACTTCCTGTTGTCTCCCTCCATTTGTAAGTAGGAGTCGTTCGTAAGTTGGACGTTTGTAACTAGGGGACCGCCTGTATGCTTATTGGGATTTTTGTTATCAAAAATATGTAGCAGAAAACATATCGGCTTAAACTGATGAATACATTTGTTTTTTTACATTTTGTTTTTGGAAAGGTTTTATAGCAGAAAGTAAAAAATATTGTTTTTTTTTTCAAAATTGTTGCTCTTTTTTTGTTTATAGCGCATAGAATAAAAAACGCAGAAGTGATCAAATAGCACCAAAAGAAAGCTCTATTTGTAGGAAAAAAAGGACATCAATTTTGTTTGGGTACAACGTCGCACGACAGCACAATTGTCAGCTAAAGCGGAGCAGAGCCGTATCGCAAAAAATGGTCTGGTCATTAAAGGGGAAATCCTTCCGGTCCTTAAGTGGTTAAACTATTTAAAAAGCAAGAATTTGGAGTCTAATAAATAAATGCATATAGATAATTGTCTTGATACAGCGTACAATTTACTGCCCCTCGCTGTGTGAAATGTTCATTAACTTTGAACTGACAATTTTTTTAAAAAATTTTCATTGGTCAAGCTTGGTTACATCTTCTCACAGAGGGTCACGGTGGATGCAGAAATTCACTATGGTAGTTTTTGCTACAGTGAGTGTTGGTCTATTCTGGGTGCTGCTGAGCGACTTACCGTCTCTATACTGAACAGGGTCCCTTGTCAGCACCTTCATTATGCAAGTCTTGCATTTTTTTAAAGTGAATACAAGGCATTCCCTGATTTGACATGGATAGGTGGAGGGGGATGTCTCAATCTTGTAGGGCGAGAGGAGAGCCTAGGGTCACATATTGCAAAATATGCTCCCTTGCTCGTTGTCCTATGAGGAGTGAAAGAGGAATTGGAAGGGGAGGTGGACTTTCAGGGGAGGGTGGGGGGCAGGGGATGGATAGCTTTTTGTAGTATTAGCAGCCCTTTTTGCCTGATATAGCATTAAAACAGAAATTTACCCTAAAATGGAAGTAACACTTTATGTCCTCCTCCCACCCCTTTCTAACACTTTTGGACTTTTTTAGGGGGGGGGGGTACCGAGCTTTGGTAGATATCGTTCCAACTTCTGGTTGGATCCCCTAGGAGATTCCACTGGAAGTTTGGTCCCCCCCGCCCACAGGCTACTGGGACACACCACAGGCCCCAGAAGGCTGCGGGACCATGCACACAGCGCAGCACAGTGGGAAGGCGTCAGTGAAGCCACAAGGAGTCACAGCTGGCTTCCCACACTAAGCATGCCTGCATCGAGGACCTGAAGACTGGCGAGAAACCTTGGTGAAGATAGTATTTGATCCTTGGACAGCGCATACTAGCTCATTATGAAACACTTACCTTGGAACAAAGCTGTTGCAGCGGTCTCGGCACACCGCTGTGGCGGGCGACATCATTGTTTCAGGTCTGTGGCTCCGTCCAATCACAGTGTGGGCTCCAGCGCTGTGATTGGCGGAGCCGTGCTGACGTCACTCCCACGCATGCGCACCAGAGCCATAATTTACGGCACGAATACAGAAGAAATGGCACCCTGGGCTATCCCGGGTGCCGATTCTTCAGTGCGCATGTGTCGATGACGTTGGCACATGCAGATACAGGGGATATCTCCTAAACCGTACAGCCTTATTGTAGGCTTACCTGTAGTTTAAAGTGGTTTTCATGACTTGACAACCACTTTAAAAGCCAGCAGCTACAGTATTTGACCATGACATAAATGTTTTATCAAATTAATCAGTGCATTGGATTTTATACTATGTGAAGCGTTTGGTCTCTCTTTTTTCTTAAAAGCTAGACGTGGAATGCTGAATGAAGGGGAATGTGGATATTGGCGTATCCTCCTGGTTATTTATCTACTATATGGAAGCCTGAGCCTTGCCTTTTAGTGGTGTTTTTGATACCATTCTATGTATGACGTCCCTATAATTTGAGAGTCTTATATCTCCGATAAGCCTCTTGCTGTGTCCCTAAGGTAGTAATTTACCTGGAGTGGGATTTATGGGTTTATGTTTGGACATGGACTTTTTCACTGGCGTCACGCTGCCACATGGACTCTGTGTGGGGGCCACATTTGTAAGTGTTGACGATTTTTTGTTTGTTTTAAAGGATGTTCCAGTGGCTGCAGCCCCCCCCCTCCCAGTGACAGCGAGCGGGCACCTTCTCCCGGCGCCCGCTCTCACTGTTTGAAACCAACATGGCTGTGCGGAGCTCCAGCCGCCCGGCCGCTTCATTCATTCACAGTGTTCTGTGAATGGAAAAATACAAGTACTGACAGCCTTTGTGCTGTCAGCTTGTAGAATCAATGAACTACCATGGCATTGTTGAGCGCTTTGGTAGTTCATTCTCTCTTCCTGTCGATGTGTATCTGTCTGCCCATATGACATTTGAGCAGGGGTCCTGCATGGCACCAGCGATCTATTGATTGTGGGTGCAATACTTTACAGGTTCCAAGTAAAAAAAATAATAAATATACATTTTTTTACCTGTAAAAAATGTGCATGTATTATTTTTTTTAAAAAAGGTGAAGTTATCCTTTAACCTATGTTTTGTACTGTATGCATAGATTTGAAATAAATACTACACTGTGGAAGTTATATCTGGCTCCATTTGGTGAGCATCTATCCCATACAGCCACACTCTATATTCATGCACTGTAGACCGTGAAGATCTGGTCAGTGGATCTGTTAAAAGGGACCACTTCCATGAGAGAGCTGTTGTCGTCTGGGGTGATTACAAAGAACACTGCTGCTGCTTATAATTTTTGGGAGCCACATGTTCTGGTGAGGGCGGAGTGTTGGTGGTAGTTTTGAGACAGTGGATTTCCACAGTGTAATTCACGCATCTTGAATGAAGTTAAGGAAGAATTTATGCAACATATGTTCAGAAACTGATGGACTTACTATACACATTGATATACAGTATGAACTATTGATTTGTCTCTTATTTGTGTATCATTTTTTTCACATTTATGTTTCTGCTTGTGAATTTAGTTCTATATAAAAAAAATGTATTTTTCATTGAAGTCTCTTCACTGATTAATGGGATATATTTTTCGATGTTAAATTTTGTTTAGCGCTGCACCCATATATTTTTATATACACTGAGAGAAATTGGGTATATTATTCTCTGGTTCTAGCTGCTTCCTTTGTCCACTAAGTGCTGACTCAGCATTTTTATTGAGATTTTGCTTGTGTCTGTATATATATACAGTATAGCCCTCTTTTGAAAGGGGCAAACAAGGCCTTCCCCTAACAGGATATTGTGCTAAACCTGTAAGGAAATGAGAGAATCAGAACCTTCGCTAGTTGGAAGAGTGGGTTTGATAATAAAGCTGGCAGTGCCTCCACCCAGGAAAGGTGTCAGGGAACCAACAGCAGGAGAAGGGCTCTAGGACCCAGCATCTCTACCAGCACTTATGGCAGGAGAAAAACTTTAGGACCCAGCATCTCTACCAGCATGTATGGCAGGAGAAGGCCTTTTGGACTCAGGTATGTGATAACAGGGCTTGTGTGAGCAGAGGGATTTCCCTTCCTGTTAAATCCATAGTGGAGAAGGATCTGGGGGTTTTGGCAGATCATAAGCCTAATAATGGTAATGCCAAGCTGCGGTTTCCAAAGCGAGCAAAATCCTTTCTTGTATTAAGAGAGGTATGGACTCCAGAGAGAGAGATCATTTTGCCCCTGTACAAATCATTAGTAGCACTCATCTGGAATATGCAGTTCAGTTTTGGGCACCAATTCTCAAAAAGGATATCAGGGAACTGGAGAAAGTGCAGAGAAGGGCAACCAAACTGATAAGAGGCATGGAGGAGCTCAGCTATGAGGAAAGATTAAAGGAACTGAATTTACTCTCTCTTGAAAAGAGGAGATTAATTAAACACTTGCCAACTTATAGTCGGCGCTCGCAGGCACGATGCTAGGGGGGGAGCGCGTGCCACTGGTGGCGCGCGATTGTGCCCGCCACACGCTCTCTGAGATCGCTCCCGCGATCGCCTGTGACAGAGCCAGAATGGGGAACCGCCGATGTAAACACGGCAGTTCCCCATTCTGACAGCTGGCATGTCAGAGATCTGCTCATCCCCGTACTCTGGATCAGTTAGATCTCTGGTGCCCCTGGCAGCCCAGCCCCCATAAAGTTAGAACACACACAGGGAACACAGCTAACCCCTTCACTGCCCCCTGCAGGTTAACCCCTTCCCTGCCAATGACATTTACACAGTAATCAGTGGATATTTAAATTTCTGATCGCTGTATAAATGTCATTGATCCCAAAAAAGTGTCAACAATTTCCAAAAGGTCCGTCCCAATATCACAGTCCCGATAAAAATCACAGACCACCGCCATTACTAGTAATAAAAAAAAATTGTAAGAACTCCAGAAATGAATTTTCATGGTTTGTAAAGTGGCAACTTTTGCGCAAACCAATCAATAAATGCAGATTGCAATTTTTTTAACCAAAAATATGAGAAAGAATATAAATTGGCCAAAACCAATGAATGAATTTGTTTTTTTATATATATTTTTTGGATATGTATTGTAGCAAAATTAAGAAATGTTTTTTTTTGCAAAATTGTCGCTTTTTTTTGTTTATAGCGGTGATCAGAAATTACTCAGAGGTGATCAAATACCAGGAAAAGAAGGCTCTATTTGTGGGAAAAAAGGACATCAATTTTGTTTGGGTACAACGTCGCACGACCGCGCAATTGTCAGTTAAAGCAACACAGTGCAGAATCGCAAAAAATGCTCTGGTCCTAAGGTGGGAAATCCTTTCGGAGCTGAAGTGGTTAAGGGGGGATATGATCAACAAGTACAAATACATAAGTGGTCCATATAGTGAACTTGGGGTTGAGTTATTCACTTTAAGGTCATCACAGAGGACAAGGGGGCTCTCTACACCTAGAGGAAAAAATATTTAATCTCCAAATACGGAAAGGTTTCTTCACAGTTAGAGCTGTGAAAATGTGGAATAGACTCCCTCAAGAGGTAGCTCTGGCCAGCTCAGTAGATTGCTTTAAAAAAGGATTCTTTCCTTAATGTACATAATATAACTGGGTACTAACATTTATAGGTAAAGTTTATCCAGGGAGAATCTGATTGCCTCTCGGGGGATCAGGAAGGATTTTTTTTCCCCAGCTATAGCAAACTGGATAGTGCTTTGCTTGATATTTTGCCTTCTTCTGGGTTAAATGTGGGTTAAGTATTGTTTATGGGATTGTATGGTTATATATATTTTTTCTTTTTTTTATTGGTTGAACTGGATGGACTTGTGTCTTTTTTCAACCTGACTAACTATGTAACTATGTAAATTAACCAGTATTTTAAACAAAGTAATTGGAAGCAGATGAACTGCCGCCAGTATATAGCATTAACCATAAGTACATAGATGCACACCAGTATGGAAATAATACAAGCTATAAGAAGAGATTAATAATAGTACATACAGTATATACAATGTACGAACAGGTATTATCAGCAAGGAGCCCAACAAGAGTCCTCATGGAATTGTGCACTATATATACATATACAGTTATAATGATGAACAGATAAAAGTTGCAGCAAAGTCCAGCTGCAGAGATCCCTAAGGATGATTGCATCATTCTTGATGCCGAAGACCTGAATGCAAGATCAACAATAATAGGACATCCTCCAACCATTGTCCAACCAGCCTGGAATGTAGCTTCTAAGTAGCAGAAACCATGGTGTGATACTGGAACTCAGAGTCAGCCTATCTGCTCAGCACCTTAGTACCTAGCAGCTTTTAATCTGTCATACAGTGGGGCCTCTAACTACCTGTGGGCTTTTGAATGATTAACCTGGCTCTAGCCTATGCTGGTCACTGAGCCCTGAGCTAAAACTAGATATAGAATCCTAGACCAGAAGGCATAAGGTTTATTAGTAGGAGCTGCATATAAACGCTATTGTAATAAACAGATTCACCTACTAACAGCAAGGTGACCACTATACATGCACACTGTGTCACAGACTGAACTAACTGGTATAATGCATGTGAGATAACAACAAGAGTTCAAATATACTTCTGTCACCAGTCTTTAAATATATACACGCTGTATATACACCCAGAAGCTATTGGAAATAATAGTTAACTATTAAACATAGAAACAGTTCCCTAAAAACACCTGCTTCTGGCTTGGTTTGGTAGCAGCTTCTTCAGAGCAGCAAATGAGGTCTCAGACCCTCTCTTTCTACTTGCTTCCTCCCTGTGGAGTTTCTAACCCAGCACACAAAGACAGGAAGTGATGTACATAAAAAACCATAGGCAACACCACCACTTATAAATACGGACAGTAGAGGGCAGCAGATCCCTACATATACTGTATATCAGTACATCTTTTCTTCCTATTTTGTTTCTTTCTTCTACTACCAATATAACTGTATACGTGGATGTTGAGAGGGGTTAGAAGGCTTTTTGTAGTTCAGAAAACATAAAACCATCTCTCATTTCACTTGTACAGGTGAAAAGTAGCTCTTCTTGAAAAGCATAGAAAAATAAGGACCTTCATCAACACACCTTAATATAGTAATAATCTTGTCCCTTATTTACAAAAAGCAACAGGCATCATGGGCTGATGTTTAGGGACTTCACATGATCTCTTTTTCAAGACAAGAACTATTGGTGAGGCTGTAAGGAGTATGACAATGCCTCCAAAGGCTAGCAGTAGTTTTACTAAAATTATCACATTACATAAGGAGAGGGGCTTGTACAAAAGGACATTGTCATTCAGATATGCCTAGAGCAGAATGTTTTTAAGCCTCTGCAAAAGGACAGCTTAAAAACAGAAAGCAATAGAAAGTTGAGAGATGTTCTAGCTTTCCCTCTTTACCCTAATGCAGTGGTCTCCAAACTGCAACCCCAGGGCCGGATGTGATCCTTTGCATGCCTTTATCTTGGGAATTTCTCCCACAGACATGAAGCACTATTACTCCCACTGATATGGATAATGGGGCACTATTCCTCCCACTGACACAAATTTTGGGGCACTATTCCTCCCACTGATACCAATGATGGGGCACTATTCCTCCCACTGATACCAATGACTATTCCTCCCACTGATACCAATGGTGGGGCACTATTACTCCCACTGATACCAATGACTATTCCTCCCACTGATACCAATGATGGGGTACTATTCCTCCCACTGATACCAGTGATGGGGTACTATCTCTCCTACTGACAACAATGATGGGGCACTATTTCTCCCACTAACACCAATGATGGGGTATTGTTCCTCCCACTGACACCAATGATGGGGCACTATTCCTCCTACTGACACCATTCATGGGGTATTATTCCTCCCATGGACACCGATCATGGAGCCCCGTTCCTCTCACTGAAACCAATCATGGTGTATTATTCCTCCTACTGACACCAATGATGGGGCATTTTTCCTATACCTAATACCCATTATGGGGCACTATTTCACCTCCTATTGACCACAGGCACTATGTATTTTTTTTTTTTTATTCCCACTGACCTACTCACCACAGTCCAGCTCCCCTAAAATTTGAAGGACAGTAAACCAGTCCTGTTTAAAAAGTTCGGAGACCCCGGCACTAATTAACAAATGAATTAATGATTTATATAAATAGTATGTATTCTTGTTAAAAGACTGATCTCATTTCCTGCATTTCCTGTGCTGGTGGCTACACTGCTGACACCACCAACTTTGGAAGGGAGTTCCACTTCTTTACCTTCTTAACAGTAAAGAACCTCTTAAGATTGGCTTCTCGTCCAGCTCTATTGTGTGATCGCATGTTTTCTTTAGAGACCTTGAATTAAATAGTTTTCTCCCAATGATACAGTCATTATTTAAAGATTTATATATTATGATCATATCCCCTCTTAAATACCTCTTCTCCAGGGAGAATATGTTTAATTTTTGCAGTCGTACCTCATAACTGAGGTCCTCCAGCCTCCTTATTAGTTTCTTTGCCCTTCTCTGGACTTTCTCTAGTTCAAAGGACGTAATTCCTGAAGATTGATAACCAAAACTGTACAGCATACATTAGATATGACTAAGCCAGAGTTGTGTAACATGGTAGAATTATCGTTTACTCTCTTGAGGAATAACCCTTTTAACCAATCAGCTTCCAGTGCTCATCTCTGCAGTAAAGAGATGAAAATGAAACAAGGATTTTGGTTAAAGGACAACAGGGAATTATTTCATTGTAAGCTCCAAAGTGATTATATTACATGGGCCTGTAAAATAACAAAGCAAGGTGACCACTTCACTCCAAATCACGTACCTGTACATCATGTGGTTGAAGTGTTTGTACCAGGTGATGTCTGCAGCTGCAGGCAATCACCCCGGTACCATTTTTTATCGCTAGCGGTTGGCTCTCTCATGATAACAGCTGATGTGGCCGTTATCATAAGGAGCGGGTATCCCCCCTCCCGCCACCTTCCGCCGATCTGCCCGGGTCTCTCGTCCCACCAGGAGACTGGAGCGACCATCCGCCATGTCCGCCGGCTGTGCAGAGTCCCGAATGAAGCCGAAATTGGCTTTGATCAAGTCTCCGATGTAAAAACTCGGAAGTGACATCACAACGTCACTTCCGGTTTACTTGGCTGCCAATGGCGCCAATTTAAAACCGCGGTAACCGTCGGTTCATTTGGCCTTCACTGCAACACTACAGTGAAGGCTCAAAAATGTAGCCTCTGAACTAGTTTCGGTTAAAGCCGAAGTAAGCCCTGAGACGTGTCGGCCGCCTGTACCGCCTACCAGCGAGGTCAGAGGACCACCCTGCTCTCTGGGCCCGTCTAGCCGCCTTCCACCGCCCTCCCCCCTATGGGCGAGGAATACTATTGCCGGTGTAGTCGACAATAGTACTCTCTCGGTTGGCGATCGCTATTTTTTACCATGGCCCCACTAACGGACGTCGACGTCTGTAGTGGACCATGTTTGTGAAGTTGGTGTACTACATGTCCATGCACTAAACCTCACTTCACCAGTGGAACGAAACAATAAAATGTCCGGGTACATTATATTAGTGAAACCTCGAAT
>BLSH010517669.1:1545477-1557949 GCA_018402905.1 Glandirana rugosa | reverse complement strand
CAAAATAAAATGTATGTATAAAGGACCATTAGTTTAGGTAGACAAGACACGTGGAAAAATAAAAGGTTTACTTATTTTGTGAACAAAACGTTAATAAAAGAGGGAAGGTCTAGTGTTAACCATATGTGTGACCTCTTCACCACTGTCCCCAATAGCCAGTCTCTTACGGTGCGATGACGGACAAACCTTTATGACAATTAAACTGGTCGTCTTGTCTCTGTTGTCCCCTTTTTCCCTTCTAGTTACAAAGTCTTATGTGAATGGCCATTCTGGTCAAAGAAGAAACTTGAGTTACCTGCACACAGAGCGTCGCACGACCGCGCAATTCTCATTCGAAACGCAACAGCACTGAAAGCTGAAAATTGGTCTGGGCGGGAAGTGTCCTAAGTGCCTGGTATTGAAGTGGTTAAAAAAGACACACGTCCATTGAGTTCAAAGAAGAAACTGGTCTTACCGGTAAGTGTATTCTGAAACATTGATCTTCCCTTTTTCCCCTGTTGTCTCTGTTCTGCTGGTCAAATTAACAGTATTTCCAAACAGGCAGTAGCGTGGCATTCTCTGACCGATAACCCCTGTCACCACTTCTCCAGTGTGTATACCAATTGTGATCTGGAAGGGAGAAAATAATTGCAAAACAAGTGTTTTATTCATTTGGAAAATAAAAAGGTGCACAGAACAGATGGATTTGATTACCAGGAAATATGTATGTAAAATAAAACATTCACAAGAAAAAAATGGCTTAACGTGGCTGTAAACCTCACTCATGGAATTTGAACAACGAACATATATCTGCAGTGTTTACTTATCTCTCTCCAAAACTCTCAATGTCATTTCTCTCTGGTGCTTCGTTCCTCTGTTATCAGCATGAGCTTCTCACTTCTGAGAAGTTTTCCTTTCCTCAATTTAGCTCTCACATACTGTAACTGCAGTCTCTCTGCCCCCTCCCCTGTGCTGCCCACAGATGTTGAAAGATTTTTAACATGATCTGCAAATTTGAAGGGGTGTAGAGAGGGGAAGCCTGCAGATAAATAAGTAAAACCTATGTAGGAGGATTTGTTTAATCTCTGTGTATCATCTGAGGCTATTCACTTCACTGGGTATATATAAGGGTTTACATCCACTTTAAATGCAGTATAGGTGCACCTCTACTTTGGTTGGGAAAAAATCCTCTGAATATTACTTAAGAAGATTCTTTGTAACAAAAATGTCTTAGTTCACTCAGTTTTAAGGTATTTTTTATATAAAATATAAACTTTGAGATGGCTGCCTTTTTATTGAATAGTAATCACCTGTACAGATTCTCCATCCACCTGAACCTGTCCGGCAATCTCCATCATATCCAAAGCAAGATGGCAGATAGAGCGTGCATGGTGAACACAAGGCTCTGGAAGACCACTGACAGTCATGTATTTGTCTCCAACTGTTTCCACCTGAAAGAAGATCATGCCATGTTAAATATCCATGTAACAAATGTACAGCCTATACAGCTGTGGGTGAAGGGCATTCTGCATTTTGTTTTTAGGTTTAATCAAAATTGTATTCATATTTGGAAATATTTTCTTTCACTTTGCTTCATGTGTCGTTTTTCTATTTGATCTCAAGAAAATAAACTAAAAGGAAGCAAAATGCACTAACTTACATTAATTTTTTGTAGTGCAAATACTGTATCAAACGTATTAAAAAATATTTCTGATATTCTTTTAGTTCCCAAAGAAGAAAAAAGGAGCATTATTAGGCATATTTTTTATCATTCTCAATTATTTTCTCCTAGGTTAAACAGGAAATGATCAGACAAGTTAGGAGAATGTTTGATCATTTTAAATGTTTGTGGTGAGTGCAAAATAAACCAATCATTTTTAATTAATAAGGATTACCTGTAGGTACAGTGAATATCTCCTAAACTTGCACTGTTTAGGAAATATTCACACTGCATGCAGCCAGTGATGTCACCGGTGCATGCGCTCTGAAGGGACGGCATACCATGCCGGACGTTCAGTGCTCCATGCCGGAGTCAAGGGCTCCCGCACGTGGATGTGTGGGAGTGACATCATTGCGGCCACAGCCACTCATACAGCCAGAGCCAGCGAACCCGGAAGGAAAACATAGTGAAGATGGCAGTGTTGGGGAGCCATGACAGTGCTGCGCTGGAGAGCTCTGTGTACAGGTAAGCCTGTCATAATGTGCTAGTATGCAGTGCATGTCTAAAGTTTACAAGCACATTAACTGTATTGATCAATGCATATAGTCTAGGTCAGGGATATGCAATTAGCGGACCTCCAGCTGTTGCAGAACTATAAGTCCCATGAGGCATAGCAAGAATCTGACAGCCACAAGAAAAACACCCAAAGGCAGAGGCATGATGGGACTTGTAGTTTTGCAACAGCTGGAGGTCCGCTAATTGCATATCCCTGGTCTAGGTTGTTCTCTCCCATTGCTGTTCATTTCACCTTATAGACAAATGGATTTTTTCGTGAGTCTGTCAAGATGTCAAATCTGGTGTAAATGTCGTTCAAGAGATTCACTATCTTCATGGCTCCTTCACCAGAAGCATGTTTGCTGCAGAACGCATTGAATCCCACGATGCCACTGAAAAGAATTGTGACGTTGTCATATCTTTTGGCTGGAACTGGCCTTTTATGTCTGAGTTCGTTAGCGACAGACGGGGGAAGAACAGAGTACAGCAATCTATAAAAGGATAAAAACATGTCTAAGAAACAAGCCTTTTCCATTCATAAATTACATTATTATATTATATCATATTTACATTCTATTTCTTTAGTAATAAAAGTTTGTACTTAAGAATTTAAATTAAAGGTCTCTACTGGGAAACTGGAATTCAGGCAATTGTCAGGAGGGCTGACCCATCTGTATTTCAATTTGTACTGTTGTCAGATTCTGTTATTAAATAAGCCTTCATCGCTCATCTTCCTCACTGTTTGAATTGTGTGATTGATTGTATATTTGTACAAAGGACTTTTGTATGTACTGGGTGGCACTGGTCCTATTTCACCCTTACATTAGAGAGTGTGTTTGTGGTGTGTGGTGTGTGGTGGTGGTGGTGGTGGTGGTGGGGGAGCGGGAGGTGTAACTCATTGCAGAGCCGTAAGGAGGGATCATACTACATACAAACTGTTAGAATAATTGAATAAACGTTCACACTGATTGGCACAGACTATCTGCTGCACAGTGTCAATGAACATATGGGGATTTTAACTATACTAATATTTGTGGAGATGCAAGTGCACTCAGAATGTCCAGTATGAAATGGTCAGAAGGAGGTTGTTGTTGGCACTAAGTATTTATCATTGGCATAATCATAAAATGGTGAAACATTTCTCACGTATCAGTCTTTTTCTTCTCATCTTCTAAAGCTCTTAAGGTGTGCTGCAGACGGTCAGTCAAAATTTCAAGTTCTTGAGTCAGTTTATATTCCTCCCTGAACTGCTCCCCAAGCAGTACCAGGTCACGGGTGGCATCATGGAGAGGGATGTCACTGAGATATAGACCTCTTCTGGTCAAGTCATCCAAGTTCATTACACTGTAAGCAATGAATGTATTAATGATTAACTACATTTCAGAAAAAATCATGGCTATGTATTTTTTTTAAAAAAGCACAGTTTGCTTGTACTTGCCACATTTCACTGCTGACTCACAAGCACCTGAAAGTGAAATCTAGTATTTCCTAATTGAGAGATCTGCATGTTTATCAAGATATAGTGGCCACCCTTTGCTTCAAGGTGGTGGAATATTACATAATTACACAGTGGATATTTGCTGGTGTGTTTAAACAAAAAGAACACAACAAAATACTTTTTTGGGACTCTATCAGTTCTTATATTACTTTCACTATTCACAATGTTGTGCGTGGCACAAATGGTAAGTTTATCATCTTGTAAGCTGCCATGTCTAAATGGTACTCCCTTTTCCTTGCAAGCTATCATGTTTAACCACTTCAATACTATGCACTTATAACACTTTCCTACCAGACCAATTTCCAGCTTTCAGTGCTGTTGCGCTTTGAATGACAATTGCGTGGTCGTGCGATGCTGTACCCAAACAAGTTTTTTTTATCATTTTGTTCCCACAAATAGAGCTTTCTTTTGGTGGTATTTGATCACCCCTGTGGTTTTTATTTTTTGCGCTACAAATAAAAAAAACACCGAAAATTTTGAAAAAAAAAAATTCTCTGTTTCTCTCACAAAACTTTGTAAATAAGTACATTTTCTCCATCACTGATGGGCACTGATGAGGCTACACTGACGGGCACTGATGTTTCAGTACTGATGAGACGGCACTGATGAGGTGGCACTGATGATGAGGCACTTATATGCAGCAATGATGGGCTGTTAGGTGGCATTGATAAGCAGCACTGACAGACACCGATAGATGGCACTGATATGCAGCACTGACGGGCACTGATATGTAGCACTGACGGACACTGATAAACGGCACTGATGGGCACTCAGACGGCACTGATTGGCACTCATAGGTGGCACTGGGCACTGATAGGTGGCACTGATGGGCACTGAAAGGTGGGCACTGGTAGGTGGCACTGATATGTGGCACTGGTATGCACTGATAGGGGCACTGGTACGCACTGATAGGGGCACTGGTGGGCAGATGCACTGATATGGGCCCATTCCCTGGTGGTCTAGGGTGGCATCTGAAGGTGGCACTGAGTGCCATCCATATTGGGCACTGTGCCCTTTACCTGGTGGTCTAGGGTGGTCTCCCTGGTGGTCCCTGGTCAGCTCCCTGGTGGTCCTGGGTGGGCACATTGCTGGTGGTCCTTGGGCAGGCTCCCTGGTGGTCTAGTGTGGCGATCCTAGGGGGGGCTGTGCTGATAAACCATCAGCACAAACCCCCCCTGTCAGGAGAGCAGCTGATCGGCTCTCCTCTACTCAGGTCTGCAGACCCGAGTACAGGAAAAGCCGATAAACGGCTTTCCTGTGTTACACTGTGACCAGCCATGATTGGTCAGGGCTGATCACATGGTATAGTGCTTCAGATGGAAGCGCTTTACCAATATCGCTAATGCGGGGGGTCAGACTGACCCCCCACACCACCGATCGCACGCCAGGCATGTTATCCTGAGGACATCATATGATATCCAGTCAGGATAACTGAACCACTTCCCGGCCATCATTCTACATACGGCGGTCGGGAAGTGGTTAAAAGTGATCCTACAGACACACCTAGCCTTGTAAGGGGGCCTCAGTTATGGCTTAGCTTATCTTTAGAGTGCTTAGGATTCCTCAAAGCCCCACGGACTATTACGATTTTACTGACCACACAGCTTTTTGGTTCATAACTGTCACCCCCTCCCTTCACCTTCCTTTTGGCTGTCAAGTGAGATGGATGACCTCAATGGCCAATAGGAGGGTGTGGAGGCAGGAATAAGAAGGTCAGTTATGGACCAGGCAGTGTCAATACTTGTCTAATGGTGTGTGTGTTTTGTGGATCTTTAGGTACTATGAAGATAAACTAAGCTGACAAGGAGGTATCTGGATGCCACCTTACATGGCCACAAATATGCAGCCAGTGAAGTCAGTACTCCTGATCTGCTTAATTGGTCTGCTTAGTGCAGTGGTTCTCAACTTCAGTCCTAAAGTACTCCCGACAGGCCATGTTTGCAGGTTATCCTTAATCTTAAACAGGTGCTTTAAATCGGAGTCAATGGCTTGGTATTTTGCACAGCTATTTTATCTAAGAGAAATTTCCAAAGCATGGACTGTTGGGGGTACTAGAGGACAGGGTTGAGACCACTGGCTTAGTGACTCTGTAAATGCAAAAAAACTAGAGGATGCCCATCTCAGCTAGAAAGGTAGACTTTTTGGAAGGAAGTCAGTAACAATAGCCTACACATGCCTCTTTGAATATGAACCAAGAAATGCAAAAACTTATACCTGAGTCACCAGAAATACAATATTTTTTGCCTAGCAGTTTGTTTTATATTTATTGTCCTTGCTAAAGTATAGCAATATTATAAGACTGGACACCTATATTACATTACATTCTCAAGAAACCTTTCCTGAGAAAATAATAGCTGCCATTACCGACGCTTCTTTCTGAAAATGCTGTTCTTCCCACTTTAATGTTTTTACACCAATAGTTTATGCAGAATGAATTACTTACTTTACTGATACCTATTATTTTAATATACACAAAGGATTAAGGAAGTGAAATTCTCCCTCAATATACAAGGCGGATTTTGTGGGCACAGTATGAGGCAAAAATGTATAGAAGGTATATCTTTATTACAAAAATCACATTAAAAAAGGTGACAGACATAGCACCCTGGTAGCTCGACACAGGATTAACAGATAACCCAATAACTCATTCGTGGAGAATATGGAGTCTAGTTACAAGGTAAGAAAAAAGTCCATCATGTATGAGGCTGGGTCCACACTAGTCCGACAAATGGACCAACATAAGGAGCACAAGTCGCATTACATCACCAAATCAATGATTCCCAATGAGAGCAGTCTTACCTGGTTCAAGACAAGTCGGACCGACTTTGAAATAGGTTACTGTACTACTTTTGTCTGACTTTGATCCTACTTCAGCCCATTGGATATCATTGAATACGGATCAAAGTTGGATCATTGTCTTAACTGATTTGACTTTGGCATGTGACTTGTGCTCTAAGGGGAACGGCGTGGGGGGTTCCCCTTACAATCCATACCAGGCCAAAAGGCCTGGCATGCTCTTGGAGTGGGAACACATGCCATTTTTTTTAAATTTGACGTGGAGTTCCCCTTCAAGATCCTTAGAGCACAAAAATCCATACCAGACCCTTATCCAAGCACGCAGCAAGGCAGGTCAGGATAGGGGGTGGGAATGAGCAAGCCCCCCTCCTGAACCATATCAGGCCGCGTGCCCTCAACATAGGGGGGTGGGTGCTTTGGGGCAGGGGGGCCCCGTGCCTTCCCACCCCAAAGCACCTTGTCCTCATGTTGATGAGGACAAGGGCCTCTTCTCAACAACCCATGCTGGTGGTTGTTGGGGCCTGTGGGTGGGGGGGGCTTATCAGAATCTGGAAGCCCCCTTTAACAAGGGGGCCCCCAGATCCTGGCCCCCCACCCCATGTGAATGAGTATGGGGTACATTGTACCCCTGCCCATTCACCTAAAAAAAGGGTCAAAAATAAACACACTACACAGGTTTTTAAAGTATCATCTCCCTATGGCGTCTTCTTTCTTCTGCTCTTTTGCAGGGTCTTCTTTCTTCTGAGGGGTCTTCTTTCTTCTGCTCTTTTGCCAGTTATTCTCTCTGCACCATCTTCTGCTCTTGTGCTGGGTCTTCTCCGCTGTCTTCTCCCTCAGTCCTTCCTCTACCCACCCCCCATGTTGAGGGCACGTGGCCTGGTATGGTTCAGGAGTGGGGGGCTCATATTTTGTATCATTTATATTTTTGTTCTTGCCTCTACTGAATAAGATTACATATAGAACAGGATACATCACATATAGAGACACTACAACATATAAATGCATGTATGTTGTAGAGATTCGTCGACAAAGCAAATGTGGAGAAAATTTATGGACAATACCACTTTCTGATTCATAAGTATTTTACCACCCTAATACATTATGGACTTTTTTCTTACCTTGTAACTAGACTCCATATTCTCCACGGATGTGTTATTGGGTTATCTGTTGATCCTGTGTCGAGCTACCAGAGTGCTATGTCTGTCACCTTTTTTAATGTGATTTTTGTAATAAAGATATACCTTTTATACATTTTTGCCGCGTGCTGTGCCCGCAAAATCCACCTTGTATATTGAGGAAGATTTTCACTTCTTTAATCCTTTGTGTAATTAATTGGATGTTGGCATGGTGGGGGTCCTCCTCACATATTATTTGATATGTATATACAGATATATATATATATATATATATATATATATATATTGTGACATTATGAAAGACGAGGTGATCGATGGACCTTTTGTTTCACCTCGCATGGTTTCATTTGCAGGAAACTAAGGTGTAATCTGGTCCGGGTTTTACCAGCCACGATGGTAGGGTTGGGTTGGACCAGATTTTGTAGTCCACCACCTGGTGGTATAAGAGGAAACAGGTCTGGAACAGATGGTTTCTCTGGCCTGGGACTCAGGAGGCATCAAGCCTGAATGAGCTGATGAACTGAAGTTTGCTTTATGACTGAAACAAGAGGTTTGCATGATCTTTGCTTTGTAGGTGACTGGGGGAAGCCCTTCACCTCTGAGTTAGGAAACCGGAAATGTTTAGTTAGTGCCTGGATGGCAAGGATTTATTTTCTGTTTTGTTTACTTGATTTACCTGCAACCTTTTAAATTAACCTGGCTACAAGTCAGATTTTAAGAAAACCTGCCGTTTGGACTACCTTTTTCTCAGGGAATATTTATACAGTATCTCACAAAAGTGAGTACACCTCTCACATTTTTGTAAATATTTTTTATATGTTTTAATGTGACAACACTGAAGAAATGACACTTTGCTGTCCCCTCAAAATAGCTCAACACAAAGCCATTAATGTCTAAACCGCTGGCAGTGTAATAAAGTGTAATAAACAATGAAAAATAAATGATGAAAAAATATTGCAATAGTCTTTATCAATATCATCCTTAATCTGTTTGAAGGTAAATCGCTGTGGTGTATCCCTTCAACAATGTTTGTGAGTAAAGTTAGGTGACTTCTCCTCTTTCTTCCTGTATCACCTCTGTAGCCTCTCACTTGCAATATGCTTGGTATGTAGCATATCCAACCCATACTGCCAATATAGGTAGCTGAGTGCTGGGAAGAGTGCAGGGGACCCCCTACAGGTGACTGGATACATAACAAGCATATTGCAGGTGAGAGGTTAGAGTACACAGAGATTATACGGGAAGAAAGAGAAGTCAGTTATTCACAAACATTGGTGAAGGGATACACCACGATGATTCACCTTCAAAAAGATTAAGGACGATATTGATAAAGACGATTGCAATATTTTTTCAACATTTATTTTTCATCATTTATTACAATTTATATATTTGTGGTTTTTACATTATTGGTTTTACATGCACTGATTTTTGGGTCCAGTCTTGGACAGCATAGTTATTTGCACTGCTATTTGTGTCCAGCCTTGAGACACATGTGTCTATTGATTGCACCTTTTGCACAGAAGTACTTTATCGGCATATGTAGACATTTAAGTGTTTGTATGTTACACTACCTTCACACCCTTTTAAATATTGATCACTGTTTATGGATAGTGGGGGTTCATCACCATTTTGATTTTAGTGGTTTTATGGTTTGTGACATGAGTTTTTATTTTGCTATTATTTATTTATTTGTGGCTCTAATAATAGGGGGTGTGTTGTGGCCCCTGAAACGCTTTGACTGTATGTTTTATGGTCAAGGCAGTTTTATCCTATGGCCTAGCTCCAATTTGTGATTGTTTCTTTTTTAAGGAATCGGATCAACCCCACTGTGAACAGATATTAAAAGGTACTGCTTCTTATGCAATATATGAATATCAATCAGAAAACAGCTCACTCAAGACTCCAGTGCTGGGTGCTCAGACTGTGGCCCTTCACTAATGGGCACAATGTAAAAAACATATTGTTCAATATACTGTACCAACAAATCTATTTTTACAAAAAGTCTCCTTAGAATAATCCAAACTGTTATGGGTGTAAAGACTAAATAAAAAATTTAGAGTGTCTGAATTCCTAGTAAAACTAATGATTTATTATATATAAAATGTAGCTGGAGCTTTTAATTTTTTTCTATAAAGCTGCTCTAAAGTTTGCTCAGAGATATTTGACAAACATGACAGCTCACCTTGGAGAGCAGAGGAAGAGAATGTTGTCAGCTTCAGGCAAGTAGATCATCTGTCCTTTCAGCCGAAGGCAACTAATTTCATTGACAGTCAGTTCATCTTCTGTCTCTGACTTTTCCACATCAAGTAAACCTTCCTTAAATAAATTATTATGATATGAATTATATTAGAATACATAGTCACTTTTCTGCACATGTTCCACTTTATTTTAGGACTTTCCAGGTTATGGAGAGTATACTGGAATACTATCCTTTAGGGAATGTACTGGCGACTGAACCTAAAAAGAATGTACCAGAAACCAAACCTAAGTAGAATGTATTGCAAGCTTGCTTAACCTCCCTGGCAGTATGATTATTTCAGATTTTTGGTGCTGAAAGCAGTACCATTATTTTGCATAGAAATTTGGCGTTTTATATTGTAGGCCTGTAATTCTTAGGAATAACTCACTTAAATCTGTCCAAACAAGAGTCTAGTAGACATCTCGGGTATGATAAAGTTTGAAACACAAAATCATAAATTATAATATATATATAAAAAAGATAATATAATAAATAACTATAAATAATTATCAAAGATGATAATATAATAATAAAATTTATTCAATAATGTCATCTAGTCAAAAACACTGAAATTTGCTCAGTTGCAGAATTGTCGCTGTCGTCACTTTCAGTGCCTGATGATAAATTTCCCCACAAATCAGTATCACTCAATTCTGCAAATGATTCTTATTTACTATTGGTGTTTTCTAGCTGATCAAAAACCACTCTTGACGTAAAGGGACGCTTTTTTATGCCATGGA
The DNA here is from genome assembly GCA_018402905.1 of Glandirana rugosa. Classification (NCBI taxonomy): domain Eukaryota; kingdom Metazoa; phylum Chordata; class Amphibia; order Anura; family Ranidae; genus Glandirana; species Glandirana rugosa. The sequence continues at coordinate 1,547,346 of BLSH010517669.1, read as the reverse complement.
CGTTCTCAAGTTTCCAGGCAGAAAGAATGGCATATATAATATAAAAGTGCATGCAGGGCACTGGACAAAGCACTAGGGATAAAAGGGATGTGAAATGATTTGATACAGTAATCTAATCTTACAGATTACTGTGTACTGTATGTTTACTGTGTTTCACTTTTTGAATTTTCCGCCAGGCTCCGCCCCGTGCAAAGCGACGCTCGCAGGGAACGGAGCCTGGCATCACACAGGCATTGGGCGGAGGACACAGCCCGCATGCGCAGCGGGGGGACATCGCTGGATCCAGGGGACAAGGTAAGTAACCCAGCCTTGGATCCAGCGATGTGATCCCGAGTGTGGCTCGGGGTTACCGCTGTTTGCAGTGAAAACATACCCCAAGCCACACTCGGGAATACCGTCGAGGAGGTTAAAGTGATTGTAAAGTCTAGTTTTTTTTTACAATAACAAATATATTATACTTACCTCCTCCGTGTAGTTGGATTTGCACAGAGCAGCCTGGATCCTCCTCTTCTTGGGTCCCTCTTCGCTGCTCCTGGCCCCTCCCTCCTATTGAGTACACCCACAGCCAGCAGCTTTCTATGGAGGGCACCCAAGCCGAGTCAGAGCTCCAGGTATCCATTCAGACACGGAGCCCTGGCCTAGCTCCGCCCCCCTGATTGGCTGAATGATTTTGATTGACACCCACGGGAGCCAATGGCACCGCTGCTGTGTCTCAGCCAATCAGGAGGAGTGTCTGGGACAGCTAAGATTAATTAGGGGGCTGCCGGGGAGGCTGCTACACACTGAAGGTTTTTTATCTTAATTTATAGAATGCATTAAGATAAAACCACCTTCTGCCTTTACAACACCTTTAAGAAAAATGTTTCCAGGGCCTTACCTAAGAAGAACATACTAAACTAACCTAAGGAGAAACTACTACAATCTAACCTAAGGAGGCTGTACTAGAAAACTAACCTAAGAATGTACTGGAAATCTAATCTAAGGAGAATTTAATGGTAAGTACTGTTAGCTGTATATATTTATTAAGGGCCAGTGCACCCAAAATTAATATTTTATTTTTGGTAGATACTAAAAGGCAGACTGTTAGAGAATAAAACCATCAGTTTCAGTTGTCTCTTATGATTTATTGGTTAGATCTTTGAGCTTGAGTTACTGGGTCTGCACATCTGCTGTTGCCATTATGAAGGGTTGTCACTAAATTTTAATTTATTGTATATTAAGTAAAATACAACAAAATATACTATAGTACCAGTATAACAACTCATGTATGCACATGACAATTGGCAACTTACAAGATAGTTTAGTGATATTGGGCATATACACGTAGAAACGTCATTCAGGGTCAGCTTCCAGGGAAGGACCTTCGCAGAACAGGATGAGCTTCTTTGGGAGGGATTGCAGCACCTGTAGCTGTAATGCGTAGGAGACACCACCAGGGGCAGCAGACTAAGTGTAGCAATAGGTGAATGTAAATAGCAACTGGGGACCACCACAGAGGATGCGTAATGTCGATGTCCACGACGTTAGGGAGGGTTTCTTCGAGTAGGACAAGACGCTTCCAGGAAGGGACCTTCGACTGGGACTTACTGCAAAGATGCACATATACGGGTTATAGTGATTTGATAGAACATTCAACGGTTAACAGTACACGTATGTACTCAACAATATGACCATGATATCATATAAAACAACATAAAATGAATTATATGTTATTTAATTTTAAATCACTGTTGGGAAGTATTACCGTTGTCGTCTACACGTCTGGGTCATTGAGTTCGAGTTTCTAGATTGGTTATTTAGTATTCTCTGTTGACTTTGACTACCAAAATAAGAGATTGTCAGACGGAAAATCATAGATGGTTTTTATTT
>BLSH010517669.1:1517860-1529828 GCA_018402905.1 Glandirana rugosa | reverse complement strand
GGGGGGTCTTTACATTAAAGGACGAACACACTAACCGAGTGACTAAAAGAGTCTTCAGACGTGATTCTATGTTTAGTGTAAAATCCGTAGGACACGTTATCCTTAAAGTCAAAACCACTCTGTGAGATGTTCCCATTTAATAAAGAATTCCTTACGACTGTGCTCTCGAAATGAGTAAATGGCGACTTTCACGTGTTCCCCCAATATTACTTGGTCTGGGAGGATAAGTCATTAACAAGACCTTTGTAGTATCACTTTGTTTGTCCATAAAAAAGTCTTCTTTTTTTATCGTCCTGAGACTTTGTGGAAATTTTAGGAACGTTAAATGTATTAATGAGTCTCCCCTCAATGATAAAATTTTGGTCTGTATCCACACAAACTCGATTACTAACGATCAGAACTTACAAGTGAACATTTCGAAGGTAATATTTGCGTTATACCAGGGATTTGGATTTGGTACTTTGGGGTGAGATCTACATTATATGTCCCTCACGTCTTAATAATCCGTTCAACATAAAAACTCCTTGATATTAATGAGTTTTTGGAATCATTGAGAACATGGTTGTTGTTCAATAATAAAATTATTCCTCAAAAATACAACTTGCCTAATAATTCTGCACTCCCTGTATATTACATCTAGAGTGGGGTTTCATGGTTTAGGTTTAGGGACCATATTGCGTTTATAATGGAAGCTTTACAAGTGAACATTCAAGACTAGCAATCATTAGCTCAAACACACCTATGTCTGGTTTTAAAATAGTAACTCCCCTCTGAGTAATTATGTAAATTGCAAGGATTTTAAAGGTGTTTCAGAGTCCTGCTATTTTTTTCTTCTGAAAAAATACCTGTTTGTTTCACTATGATGTTTCCAGAACAATTACTGAATAGGAGGGTCTGGTTCATTATAACCCCCTTGTGCACTTTCAGCGGTAAATGAGTAAAGCTCTCGTGTCAGCATTCCTTAAGAAATAATTTACCCTTGTAGAGTGTCTCACCAAAACTGAAATTCCTATTGCACAGGATGCCTAAAATGTGATTTGTATCTTAGTGCAGACTTCTGAGAAAATCAGTGAGCCAATCACACAAGCAGGAAATTACATTTCTGGGGGGCATTCCATATGTGAACAAAAGGACAAAAAAAGGGAAAAAGTGAGTGATGTATAAGTATTTGCTGCTGGCACACAAAAGGCAAACTACAACCTCCTAGTAACAGTAAAAGTAACAAGGCGTGTGCAGTGCTTCACTGTGATAGAAAAACAAAAGTTCTATAATGTATACTAAGTTCCAATATTAAATCCGTGACTTGACTTCTAAGATGTCTTCTATATATATCAGAGTGATCTAATATGTGTAATATAGCTAAATATAATATAGCTGGAATTCAGCACAAAATAAACACACTTCATCCAATGTGTTAGGGAAAAAGCTTGTCACAGCCATGCACCTCCACCAATCTAAACACTCACCAGATGGCATTCAATGATAAACCTTAAAATTAAAGCACTGTTATGAAGCGACAAGGCATCCTGCTCTGGTGTTTTGTTTGAATGATGGTCATTAATGGGATCAAGCTCTGTGCAAAAAAAAGCTCACCAACCAGAGCCCAAATAATGCTTATAGATTAGAATGTAGTATTTTATTATTAACATGAATACATGAGCTGCAAATAAACACAAATAAGGCCAAAAAAATCTTACATAAAAAGCCACTGCTCCTGCTATTGATAGGCGGATCCCTTGAGAATGTGCACGCGCATGAAATGCATCGGGAGGATCCTAAGTGCTGACATCATCGCCACTGCATCCTCTGAGCAGGAGTGGTGTCTTTTTATGTAAGGTTTTTTTGGCCTCATTTGTTTTTATGTTGCAGCTTATGCATGTTCTGTAAGTGACCCAACTCATGAGAAGAATGAATTAACAAGAAATTACACAAGGGCTTCAAGCACTTACCTTCATATCTATTTCAGTTCCATGGATCTGCTGTGCCACTGTTTTAATAATGCCAATAACAATGTCCTGCAGTCCTTCTCTTTCTGAGTAGTAATGCAAAATAAGGCCTTTTCCTTTCTCTGCATCAGTGCACCTAAATGATGGAGCCCGCATACCTGGATAAATGGTACCAAGATGATCATGCAGAGCATCTAAGTTCTGTAAATAGAAAAGTAAACATTAGTAAGTCTGTTTATTCTACAAATGCCCAACCTAAATGGATTTTCTAATGCAATTGGAGATCCCACCTGTGAGCCCCTCAAAGTGTTAACTAAATGGGGAACTCTTCCTACAGCTCTCAATTTCTACCTGCAGGTGACATTTGGTATTCTATATTAACCATAAGATGCCATCATTCTATGAAGACTACATGCTGTCAAACATTGCAAGCAACAGGCTGTTTGTTTATAATGGGGTTGTGGGAGACATATTTTATTTGTTACTACAGAGAGGGGTACTAGGGAACATCCATATTGGGTATTTACTTTTTTATTATTATTAATGCTTAAGTAAAAATCATAATCATAGAATAAAGAACACTAACATTTATTGATGTATGTGTATATCCTTTAGAAGGAATCAAAGCATTTATTTTGTCATAATGTATTTCACTGCAGCTCACAGTGGGAGGGTTTCAGTAAAAGAGGCAGTGCTGTCAATCCAAAAAGCAGTGGGCAAGATTGGGTGTGGCCAGATCTCATAAAAAAGCTACAGGCTTCTGAGTCATCAGTATCAATGCTGATAGTCTCCCCTGTGAATTTCTTTTTTCATCCTTCTGTAGTGCAAGCAGGTACAGCCTATATGAGAGCAGCAACTCTGCTGTAAATTCAGGAGCAGTGATGCATCATTGACACGCCATTACATAAAACTGCATTACGTGGACTTCACTGGCAGGATCAACAGGTATTTGTTGGATTTTGCCATGGGACTAAGAGAAAATGTAAGTGCAGATGCACAGTTGGAGCTTAAAGGAATGCACAATTATGCCCACTATTCTTGAACTATAAGCAGACCAATAGTTGTTTTTTTTTATTTAAAATGGAAGTGATCACAAAGAAATGACTTTTGTTTGAAGAAGATAATAGTATTTTTACCACACTTTTAGTAAAACTGTTTTTCTTCTTACGAGACACTACACTGATTTAGGCAGGGACAAGTATAGTCAACGTACATCCTAAGTGAAATTCCCATTAATGTAATCTCGACATTTATGAGAGTGGAGTACTGATACCCAGAATCACAGTGATGCACGTTTTTTTTTAAGATTCTAGGGAGTACATAAAAAGGCACAGTTTTCATTTTTTTTAAATTCCTTGGAAAAAAGGATTTTTTAATACTCCCTATAAACTCTTTCTTCTTAAAGGCCATTGAGGGACATGGAAATATAGTAATTCTTGGACATTTGGGTTATTATACTCCTGCTTTAGGAGATCTGGAAACAGGCAATCTGAAAAATATGTTAACCCAGTCCTTGTATAACTCCACCTGCCTCAATTATTGAGCAAACAATACGTAAGGTCAATAACATAGAGGAGTTGGACCGGTGTCTTTAAGTGGATTTTAAAGCAAGTGCAGACATTGTCTATTGAGGGACACAGGAATATTGTAAATCTTGGACATCTGAGATGTCCAAAAGCAATCCAACTGAAGGGTGGGTAACAGCTATTGTAAGATCCAGCAGATGTTGAATAATACTATAAGAGCATCCAAAGGAAACAATACCTAAACAAAGGCTAAATTAAAAAGGAGAAAGGGACTTTGGAATTGCTATGGCCAAGGAAAAGAACTGAGAATCAATCTGTTGTTCCAGAGCAGGACAGTTAGAACCACTAAAGAGAAACTGCTATCTAAAAAAGATGGACCCCAACAATACTGTGGAGGATAACCAACCATCCATTATACAGAAAACAAGTAGGACAAAAACTCCCTTACCTTCATCACAGAAATATATTTTTTCTCTATATATATAATTTTTACTACTTTTGGGTCTGTTTCTTTGTAACAGACAGCTCTCCCAGCTCATATCTCTGTGTGGGTCAGTCAGTTGTAATTCTGACTTTTGTTGCACTTTAATTGAGTGTGCTGGAAGAAATTGAGTATTTCACCTGTAAGTGACTGGTGTCTGTCTACTTATGCTAAAAAGTGTTGGAGGTGAATGACGAAAGGGAGCATGTGAATGGAGTTCCCATTTATTTTTACCTATTTACAAAGGGGGTAAATGGAATAGTATTTGCTATATTTAAATAGCAGAGAGGAGATGACACTTGGTATGATGAGACCTGTCAGAGTCTGGAACACAGAATTCTCCCATTGATATATTAGGAATTCCACAACAGGGAAAATAGAAAGAAAAGGAGCACAAAGGTGGGCATAATAGTCAGTACTGTAAGAAGAGTTCTGAAATCTCAGGGAAGCTCAAAAAATCAGTTCCAAATTCAAAAGAAACTGTAACAATTGATATTTGTTAACGTTCAAGGTTGAAAAGTCCCTCATGAGAGAGACAGGTCTGAGGAGAGTTAAACACCACAAGGAGTGCAATTGTACTAGATGTTAATAGACTTTTTTTGAAAAAAAAAAAATAGCGGGAGAAGAAAAGAGGTAGTATGCTCCAAAATAAGTGGGAGTACTGAAGTCTTATGGTGTGGGGTGCCTACAGAATCCAGGATTTTGTACACTGGGATACAGAAAAAGCAATTGAAGCAGATGCTTGATCATAGGGTCTAGATTAGAAGCTGCAGGCCAAGCCCAGAAAACTGAGAAATTAAAACTGAGAGGAAGAAATGCCCACACATCCAACAGGATAAGGAAACAACAATCTGGTACAAGTGGGGGTGAACCTTCAAACAGATATGTTTATGGTTTTGAGATCTTTGGTTCATGTGGTAGGCAGACTCTGATCACTTACGAGGTATTACTGGTGTAGTGGATATAGATTGGGGCTCTTCTACCCCATCTACAAATCTTCTGTCTGGAAGTAGGCTACTCTTATGTGAAGAGCAACAAAATCAGGAAAGCCACTAACCGATGCATGACCGAAGAGATGCCTTCCCTCAATGCATAAGTGATTAGGCATTCCTAAAATGTATCCTCTACATCCTAAGCAAGAGGCCAAGGTGCTTTATATACATGGAGAAACATCACTGCCATGTGAGAGACAAACTAATGGCCCAACTTCTATGTACACACAAGTCAACAGTCGTACAATGACTTGTTGTACAACAAAAGTTTTCTAGTCTGCTCAGCCAACTTCTGTTGTACGACTGTTGAACGTCGGCTGTTGTAATCGCACGTACTAATGGTCAGATTATCGTACAACAAGCTGTTGTAAGACCATTGTTGTAAGACCGTTGCATCATGTGTACGGGTCTTTAGATCCATCTGATCCACCAGTTCCAGAACACAAGGGGTTTGGCTTATGTTGCAAGGGTCCCTTTTAAAGGATATGATTAATTGTGATACGGTTTCACAAATCAAAGCTACTACTAACAGAAGATGGAGAGCTGTTCCAGTTAAGACAAACTGAGACCTAAATAAGAAGTCCAACTGTCTATCTGTGAAATGCCTAAAGGTAAAGATGCCATTAGTCTTTGTGGTGGTATGTATATTACATTTCATCGGATCATGAGGAGCAAGCTATGCTTGCATGTGGGAGGTTTGCAGGGATGTTTTCAGTTCTCATTGAAACATGTTCAAAGTAGTGAGTGTATGGGAAGGTCTTTTCAGCAGCACAAGCTCTAAGACTCTATTCCTGGTACAATAAGTCAGTCCCCTAGATGCATAGCAGAATGTACTGCAATAATCAGATTGGGAACAGCAGATTGCATATGTGAGTTATATGGAACCTGTTCAAAAAAGTCTCATTGGAGTTGGGGCTTTAGGCACTCTTGGAAATAAAGGATCAGTAAGGTCAGAGATAGACTTAGCCATAGGAGGCACTATATGATTTGAACGTCTGCAAGCAGATTGCTCAATTAGGGACAAGGTAACACATTGCAGTGGAAATGTCCTCTGAGCATCTTTTCAAAAACACGTGGCACTGCTTACTGGTAGGCAACTAGGCCCAGAGTGAGGCAAGCAATTGGTACTGGTACAGCTGGTTGAACGAAAAAAAAAAAAAAAAGACTCATTTATGGGCTGCTTGAGGGATGGCAGTTGGAGGCGGGTTTATATGGGGGCTGGTTTAATGTTTTTTCAGTTTACTAGTGTTCAAACCTCCTGATGGAAGCTGTATAAACCAAAATGTCTAAGAATTACTATATTCCTGCATCCCTCAATGAACAAGAAAAATGATTTTTTAAGATGAATTACAAGGAGACACAAATTAAAGCACCTCTGTATTAATTAACAAATTGCTACTTTTTTTAATTACAAGCAGTTAAGTATAAGCATCTGAATTTGACCTGGTATCAGCCCCTTGCAAACCCCTATACAGCAGCATTCAGACAAGAAGAAGGAGGGCAAGGACTGGAAGCCAGTCAAGTATGCTGCATGCAAATGTGTTTACAAAGAATACGTTGACAGGAGAAGGGTGCAGAGTAGCGAAAGAGATGAGCTTATCAGTCTTCTGCTTCTACTTTCACTGACCACTCTTGGGGCTGGAGGAGGGATAAGACCTTAACCTCCCTGGTGGTCTGATTATGTCTGACTTTTGAATATCAAAGCAGTATATTGTTTTGCATGGAAATTTATTGTTTTATATTGTAGGCCTGTAATTCTTATAAATAACTCACTTAAATCTGTCCATACAAGAGTCTAGTAGACATCCCGGGTATGATAAAGTGTGAAACACAAAATCATAAATAATAATATAATAAATTACTATAAATAATTATAAATAATAATAATATAAGTATAACACATTTTATTCAATAATGTAATCAAATCAAAAACACTGAAATTTGCTCAGTCACAGAATCGTCACTGTTGTCACTTTCAGTGTCTGATGATGAATTTCCCCACAAATCACTAGTGCTCAATTCTGCAAGTGATTCTAATTCACTATTGCTCTTTCTTTATCTAGCTGGTCCAAAACTGCTTTTGATGTAGAGGGATGCTTTTTGGATGCCATGGACATTCTCAAGTTTCCAGGCAGAAAGAATGGTAAAAGTGCAGGCAGGGCAGTAGAGCTGAGGTCAAATTATTTGATACAGTAATGTAATCCTAACAGATTACAATGTATTATGTGTGTTTATGTTTCATACTTTTTTTAAATTCCCGCCAGCTCCACCCCCATGTGTCACAACACTCGCAGGGAAAGGAGCCCAGAACTCTGATACATCGGGCGGAGGATCTGACCAGTGGATACAGCGGGAGGACACAGCAGGATCATAGGGACAAGGTAAGTGGATTCTGCGGTGTAATCCCGAGTGTGGCTCGGGGTTACCGCTTTTGGTACTGAAAATTAACCCCGAGCCACGCTCGGGATTACCGCTAGGGAGGTTAAAGTATTATTGAACTGCAGCAGAAAAAAATCAGTTCTTCAGCTTTGCCAGATTGGACTGTGCATGGCAAAGCTGTGTAAATCTCAGAAACGAATGGACAAAAATTCAAATCCTGGGGCAGGTAAACAACCCCCATATATGTATTTCATTCATGTATTTAGCTGCTTGCCTGGAGTTTAACTTTAAGCTTTATATTTGAAAGCTTGTTCTTCTTTAAGGAAACTGTGTTCTGCCAAATGTCATTCCATTAAGCGTTCTAACCACAGTTCTTTAAAAAAGACTTACATATCACTCAATTCATTTGCACTTGCATTTCAGCATAATTGATTTCTTGATTTATACAAGTCTTAAAAGCACACAAGAGACCTCTTAACAGAACTGAGATTCACTGACTGTCATTTTGTTTTTCAGAACTGCTATCGATTTTCATAATGTTTAAGAAATGAGATAGCTTGGCTATTCATTTCCTATCTGTGGTCAACATAAATATAGAACTTAAACTCTGCTATAACCAACGCCAATTAGCTTGGAACTTTCCACTTAGTTTCCTGATATGTTTGCTTCCTGGCAATGTTAATGAGTGATTTACAAAACAGGAACAGTTTTCTGACCTGCAAAAATTCTCTGACATTAGATCCAAGGACACGCAGGATTGTGTCATAGCCAGATTCTTGGCAAAAAACGAAAAACATATTTCCAAACATTTGGAGAATATCCCCAGCATTGAGATCTGTATGACATTTCAGGAAAAAAAAAATTAGCATAACAAACTTATACAGGACAATACATGTTTTACTAGTGCTAGTTAAAGGGCTAAACACAATAGATGTTGAAGAGTTTTTTTATTTTTCACAATTGCTGTCGTGAAAAGTGAACCAGTAAAAAAGAAAAAAAAAAAACTCACAAAGAACAAGAACAAGTGATACAAAGTGACTTGAGGGCAGGGTTAACGTTTACAGAAGACGGAACATTCTACCAGTTGCCATAACAAAGAATACATCGGTAGTCAGGCACACCGCTAGATTGTTAGTACAGTGTTGTAGCCAATGTTATTCAAATTCTAAGCATAAAAGCCATCTCTCATGAAAGTTCATGTTATTTTATTATTTCTACAAAATAGTAGCCTTTCTTTCAGAATGACTTTGCTATAAGCCATTCCCAGCTAAACATATTCATTTATATAACAATTGAGATTTTTTAAATAGTTTGAAACAAGCTTTGCCTTTATATAGATGACTCTTGTAGTAAATAAGGCTCCAAATGTTTATATTAATGCATATTTTATGACTGCAGAACTTTTAAGCAACTGTTGGTTTGCTGCAACACTTCATTCATGCAGAAGAGAACTTCAGTAATAGCCACGAGAACATGTAAACAGACTCAATATCCAGGGTTCAAAAATACATTTTCTCATAAAATTATCAGTTTCAGTTAAGACTAGGGATAGCAGGCCAATCTGTGTGCTTAAAAATATTAATTTGCTGTGATATTTCTCCTATGATCTCCTTACTGCTCATATTGCTGCTGCATACCTGAATTTTTAGACTAAAAGGTGTGCAAAACCAATATCTCTGTTGTGATCAACACAAATGTGAAACGCGAAAAAATATAATTAACTCATATTAAACCATAATGAACAATGTGCATCAAATAAATGGTGAAATAGCAGTCCCATAACATATTATTCACGTATGCATAACAAAGGAATAAACTTCAAAGAGAAACATATAAAAGTCCAAATGTGAAATCTCGAAAATGATGAAAGTTCGTGTGTAAGAATATGAAACCACTTCACAAACAAATGTGCCTGTTCCCTTACCAAGCAATAATGATCTCCAAATGATAAAAGATCAATGGCGCAGAAATCATCCATTTTGGGGGCCACCGCTTAGGATATCACTGCCTCCACAGCCTCCACAATCCTTCATGGGTTATCCAAAGCCAGCAGATCAAAGTAATAAGTGGTAGGAGAAAGAACAAAGCACCATAGAGTACTATGCTAAAACCACATGATTTATTAAAAGTAGATATACTCGCAAAAGTTAGAGTAACACAGGCAAGACACATACATTTTTTGTGTTGATCACTACAGAGATATTGGTTTTGTGCACCTTTTAGAATAATTATTTTTGTAATTCCTTTGTGCCCGGGAATATAGCTTTCTGCTTTACCTCTTTGTGTACTAAGCACGCCATTTTTTCTGTGTTTATATACCAGAATTTTGCCAACTTCAGTGGGGAATCTTCATTCACTGAAAGCAGACCCGGCATAAAAAAGCAAAGTCCGCTTATTACATCAAGTTCCCCCTCACCCTTTGCAAAATGTTGCAAGATAGCCCTAAAAAGGAAAAAAATAGAAATTATATTTACCTTCCATCCAGCTTCCACCCATGGTCTAAGCAAGGTAATAACAGGATCCTTCTGGGAGATCCTGGGAGCGCTGAGGACCCCAGATCTTACAAGAAGGTGCTCCTGCACAGTGATGTCATCCTCTCCTGTGCTAAAGCTTTGTAGAAGATAAGTATATTTTTTAACTTTCTTTTACAGCTGTCATGCAGAGTTTTGCTAAGGTGATAAGGAGCATGATTTAAAGTGTAAGTCCAGGCAAAAACTAACTTTAAACCTGCTATCTTCCACATTCTATACCTAATCTATCTAACCCTGTAAAGCAAAAATTGCTGTACCAAACCTATTCACCAGCTGGTCCGGTTTCCAGCAGCAGAAGCTGTGTGAAGGAGAAGACCAACAACAGCTATGAAATGGCTGGGAAGTGACTTCACTGATAGATTTACTATGGGGCTTCCATTGTTGGCTGCCTCTCCAGCACCCACCTCCACACTGAAGCCGCCGCTGATAGCTGATGCTGGGACTGGACCGGATTAGGGTTTGCCTGAACTTCCACTTTTATAAGCAAAACATGCTTTTTTTTTTTCCCATTTAAAAGAGTTTTATCTATACTCAACACGTACATTTACAGTACAGGAACAGCAGATGCAATAATGATATACGCGCATTTTACATTTGGAAACCCAAAACTTGCTTTTTAGTGCCAGATCCACTTTCAGTATGAAGATTCTGTAAAATCCAAGACAAACTTCAACAGTTTATGGAAAAATAGGAACACTACAGAATTCATTACAAGACTGTCACACATCTTTAAGCACAGACCTACCTAATACATCCCTGCCCAAACAAAATATAACTCATAATACTGGCAAGAGTTTCTCAACCGATCAACTATATCAACAGGTCATTGGAAGTCTAGAATGTGTTTTATTCATTGGGCTTTCGTGCTTTGAGTTGTTTTACCTAATAAACTTTTGAAAGTAAAAACATAAGAATAGATCACTCAAGCCAATGTAAAGAAGCAACTGTTCGCAAAAAGGAAGAGCTTGCCAATAGTGACCTATCAGTTTGCCCCATGTAACCTAATAGTCACTGAGTGGTCAGTTTTGACATATTACCTTAGGGTAGTTTTAGAATTAAAGTGTTTGTTAACTTAAAAAAAATGCATTCTGTTCCCTTAAAGCATGTTATACAGCAGAGTGCTTGTTGATTCTGCCATCCCTGTGTCCCCCTCTCTGTGCTGACCATGATAATCAGGGCTGCTGAGCCCTGACTACAGTGGTCAGCATACATCCCTCTGTCATCTGCAGCTCTCCTCTCCACTCTCCCCCTCACCCTCTCCTCCCTGCCTGTTAGCTCTGGGTCTGTGTCTCCGCCCCCCCCCCACCGATATTAGTATAAATAAGGTATTACAAATGGTCATTGCCAGCCCCTCTATTAGAGCTAGGCGTACCACACTGTATACGTCTTTTATTAAAATGAGGCATGTAAATACCTTTTTAGAGCTATCTTCAGGCCGGTCATGTGACTTGTGGCTGCTCTACACCTCCGATACAGGGGGAGGGGCTGAACGACCATGTGACCTCCCCGGCTGACGTCAGAGGGAGATCTTGGCCCCTCCTGCAGAAGCCCTGAATCGGAGTAGGAGACCAGCCGCGAGTCACGTGACCGGCCTGAAGATAACTCTACAAAGGTAATTACATGCCTTGTTTTAATAAAAGCCTTATACAGTGTGGTATGCCTAGCTCTAATAGAGGGGTTGGCAGTGATTTACAGTTTTAGATTAAGCGGAAAGCAGGAGAGGAAATATAGGTTGGCTGACTTTGTAAATTATTTCCATTCAACCTGGAAGTACAAAGCTTACTGGTGTACACTGTCTGCAGAGAACTTGTTTATCAGTGAAATAATAATCCAAGTAATTATAAATATAACAATATATTTCCATGTTGGGGTCACAGAGAGTTGAGAGGATGAGGGAATGTTGAACTTGGCTGGAGAATACTTTAATTTTCCAAGTATTCAGCAGTTTTCTTGGAATATATTTGTCCAGTCTATTAACAAATCATTAGATTTTTTTTATATTACTCTATCTCATAAAGTGGACCTCTCACTAACTTTACAAGTGTCCATGTATGCACTTCTGATATTTTGTAATATCCAGCAACAGTATTATTTTTAATGTCCATTTTGGTCA
>BLSH010517669.1:1469449-1502242 GCA_018402905.1 Glandirana rugosa | reverse complement strand
GGACTAGTCTGCCCCAAGTACGGTCCCTCCACATGACTTTAATTGTAGTCTGCGAATGTGTGTGTATGTCATAGAGTGTTTTCACTCATGTGGGGAGTGTAAAGGTGGGTGGATTCTATAAGGGGTGGGGCTTATTAAAAGTAGGAGGGGTCAAAGGGAAGGGCGGGGCCTGGCGCCCCCCCATCCAAAAACTTCACCAGCCGCCACTGGTTAAGGCAATGCTGGAAAATAACGGTGGTCACACAAAATATTGACACTTTTGGGCCCAATAGACATTAATGACTGTGTGTTGAGTTATTTTGAGGGGACAGCAAATTTACACTGTTATACAAGCTGTACACTCACTACTTTACATTGTAGCAAAGTGTCATTTCTTCAGTGTTTTCACATGAAAAGATAGAGTAAAATATTTACAGAAATGTGAGGGGTGTACTCACTTTTGTGAGATACTGTATGTGTGTGTAAGCGTCTGATGTTAATTTCAGTACACCTCCCTGGCATGAACCCCGTCTGATCAGGATGGATAAGTGCAGTATTGACTGTGTTCGATCTGTTCGCAAGGACCTTGGACAGTATCTTGGCGTCAACATTCAGCAGAGAGATAGGCCTATATGAGGCACAAAGGGAGGGATCTTTACTAGGCTTAGGGATCATCACAATTACTACATGCCCCATGGAAGCTGGTAGTTTCCCTGCCTCCATAGACTCAGTCAGGACCGAGTGTAGCCTGGGGGCCAGAACGTCTGCATACAATTTGTAAAATTCTACTCGGATGCCATCTGTTCCCGGGCTCTTGCCAGGTTGAAGCATCTTCAAGGCCTTCAGTATTTCATCAACTGAAATGAGGGCATCAAGTTTGCTACGGTAGGTGCCAGTCAGGACAGCGAAATCAATTTCATCTAGATATGTTGACAGTTCCACTTCACCTCAGGGGTGGAGAGAAGGTCATCCGCCCGCCCGAGGGTATGGGGGATGCTGAATCCGCCCACCGTTCTCTGGATAACCAGGCCAGCAGTCTCCCCGTCCTCTCCCCCTGTTCAAAAAACTCCCTTGCTTAGTGAATGTGGTATGCATTCGCTTTGCAAAGAATACCCAATGACATGAAAGAAAAATGAAAAAAAAAGATGCATTTTTTCTTGCACATGATTGACTGATGGAAGTTAGTACAGCTTCCCTACATTCACTTGTGAAATTGTTCACTTGAGTTCAGGGAAATTGCCATTTCATTGTGTAAAATCCCTTGAAAAGCAAACAGCTCATTTGCCTTTTGTAAATCAGCCTGTGTTCCAATATACATTAATGTGATATTAACCTTGCTCACCTACACGCGATTATGGTCTAGAGCAGGGGTAGGGAACCTGTGGCTCTCCACCTGTTGTAGAACTACATTTCCCATCATGATTCTGGGAGAAATTGTATCCATCAGCCTTGCAATGCCTCATGGGAAATGTAGTTCTACAACAGCTGGAGAGCCACAGGTTCCCTACCCCTGGTCTAGAGACTTGGGGATAGACATTCCCATTAGTGATTGGATTACCTCATTCATTTTCACCCACAAATCATCAGTCTCCTTTTTTACCCAGGAGAAAAACTACAAATTACTATCCTGGTGGTATGGAGATCAAGTCTCCATCAACAGAATTTTCCAAAACACACCAGATACATGCTGGCGCCTATCTTCACATCTGGTGGGAATGTAGCCGTATCCGCCCCTTATGGAGACTGGTGTTTCAGGTGTACAATGACATGTATGATGAATCTCTTACCCCTTTCCTAAAATGGCTCTCCTATCCATCCTCCCAGGCTCAGCCAAATCTCAGAAGGCAAGTTTCCTTAGATGTTTTCTCTCAGGAGCACGCCAACTTATTACTAGATACTGGAAGACTGAAATTGTTCCCCCTCTTCATAAATGGATCAATATACTTAATGACACCATGCTTATGGAGGAGATGCAGGCAAAGGAAAACGATGTTTGGGACAAATATAACAAACTCTGGTATACTGGGCTCCATTATTCTTCCTCCAAAGAACTTTTGAGGAGCTTCTCTGCTTAATAACTCAGGGTTTTCTTTCATAGGTAACTGCGGATTGGATTTCTTTATTACTGCTATAGACTTTGCTTTGAAGTTGTTGCAGCTCTGATAATTAACATAAACTCGATCTTTCTATTATGTACTGTATGTACTTAAAAGGAAATACAGAATACTGTATCTATCTCTCTTCCCCCCTCCCCCCTTATCTTTTACCCTTCTACTCTCTTTTTTATATTTTGTTTCTACACACACTGGAGCTCGCTCCCCCGAAACATAACTTGAATAAAACATTTTCAACCTAAAGTGATATTAAAGGTTAAATTAAACAAAACAAAAAACAAAAAATCGTATACTTACCTGCTCTGTGCAATGATTTTGCACACAGCAGCCCCAACCCTCCTCTTCTTGGGTCCCCCGCTGGCACTCCTGGCTCCTCCTCTTCTTCGAGTGCCCCCATAGCAAGCCGCTTGCTATGCCAGCACTTATGCATGCTCGATCCCCACCCCCATTCTGTGTATCCATAAGACACAAAGAATGGGGCTCGGCCCCGCCTCCTCCTCACTGGCTGTAATTGACAGCAGCTGGAGTCAATGGCTTCTGCTGCTGTCTCTCTGCCAATGAGGAGGCAGAAACTCAGGAGAGCAGCCACTCTTGCGCACATCATTGGAATGGGATCGGGCTTGGGTAAGTAATAGTAAGGGCTGCGGCAGGAGTTGCATACTGAAGGCTTTTTAGCTTCATGCAAACAATGTATGAAGGTAAAATACCTTCAACCTTTGCAACCACTTTAAAGTGTAACTAAAGGCAAAACTTCTTTTAGAACACCTGTCAGTTTTTATTGCTGTCTGTGCCCCCAATAGGAAGAATGACTTTCTCTATTTGTCCTAATTATTGTTATCCTCAAAAGTGAAAGTAAAAGAAAATTGCAAATTTGGGTTGACATCAGAACATCAATAGAAGATAGGGTTGCACCAATACTGATATCGGTGCTGATACTAAGCATTTGCACAAATATCCTTACTCGTGCAAATGCACCAATACTTGAAACCAATAATTCAAAGCTCTTTTTTTTTAAGTTTCAGCTGTCAGTAGGGCAATCCCACTGACAGCTGAAACATAAAAAAAAAAGCTGGCAATTATCGGTTAAAGTGGTTGTCAACCTGTGACAACCACTTTAACCTACAGGTAAGCCTATAATAAGGCTTACCTGTAGGTGCACTGCATATCTCCCAAACCTGCACGCTTCAGGAGATATGCAGTGTTTTGCATGTGCCTCCGTGCCGTTTCTCCACTGACCCTGTGCCATGACTGGCGGCGTGCGGGAGTGACGTCACGCGACTTCGGCCAGTCACAGAGCTGAAGTCACGGCCCTGGAAGGAAGAGGGGCAGAAGATGGACGCGGCCTGGAGCGGGGACATCGCTGGATGCCGCAGGCTTCGTTTCCAGGTAAGTGGCACATAATGGGCTACTATGCGATGCATAGTAGCCCATTATGCTTCTAATTTACAGGGCACTGTAGAGGAAGTAAACCCCATCTGGGTTTACTTCCTCTTTAAGGAGCGGGGCTGCCGCATCCTTAACAACCAATGACTCATTCAGCTGGCAATGGGGTTCCCCATGTTGAGAGATGAAGTGTTAAAGAAGTCCAGCAATTGGAGCTGTACAAAAATGTTTATCAACAACATTGCTCAGGCAATAAAACACTTAGATAAAAAGAACCATTGTTTTTTTTTCTTTGTATCTTTCTGTTTCTTCATCTACAGATCAAAGGGATGAACTTCGATCTGTAGATGAAGTCAGTTTAAAGCAACCTGTCAAGTAAAAAGTATTTTTTTTTGTGTGTTTTTTATTAACTATTCCTCTATTTACCCTCTTATCAACTCTTAATTTACTCTAATCAGCCTTAATTAACTCCTTATTCTCCTCCATTTAATTATGTTCCTGCTGATTTTTTCAGTTTTCAGTTTTTTCAAAACGTTTCTTTTGTATGCTTTTTTCGTTAATATTTTTACACCTTTAACATATATTTCCACATTTCACATTGAAAAAAACACGAAATGTAAAAATGAAATAAATAAATATAATAATTTAATTTGTTAATAACTTGTCAATGCTTTGTACCATTGCTGACAGCTGAAGTGTAAACAAAACAGTTGTGGTAGGTATCGGCAATTGACATCGGCGAGTACTAAAAAAAAGTATCAGTACTCATACTCGTAGTGGTGCATTCCTAATAGAAGGGAAACCTTCCAATGGGGACACTAGTTCTGGTGACCCTGGTGGCACACTGGGATTCCCTCATTTTGGAGGGATTTTCTCTAACTTCCTGTTTTGGCTATGTGACAGGAAGTGAAGGGAAATCTCCCCAAAGAGATGCAGATGTCAAAAGAAAAAAAATGGATGGGGTTATAACACTATATCCAAAATTAAAGAAAAAAAGTTTTGCCTTCAGTTACACTTTAAGCAAATTTAAGACCATACAACCTGTGTTACTACAAATGCTGTAATGATTATATTGGTTATAGCTGCAAAGTGTAATACTGTCCCTGGGCCCAGAGGGACATAGTTCTACACAATCACATCTACTCTACGTAACTTTCCATCTATAACGATGAGCAGACAGCTAAATTGATTTTGCCCCAAAATTAGCTCATTTAGCTCCTTAGGCAAAAGAAACTAGAGTTGTCTAGTTTATTCAATTCAGAATAATATATATATATATATATATATATATATATATTTTTTTTTTTATGTAAGTTTTTTGTGAATTTGATTTAGTGTAAGGTTGCCTTAAATTTAGTATTTTGCTTTTTTATGCCCTCAATTTTTTCTATTTTTACCTTCCATATTGACTCGCTATTTTCATTAAATTTTACCAAACTCTCTTGATTTTCACTGTAATTTTGGGGTAATAAAAACTCACAATTCCGCGTATCCCTAATCTGTTACATATTTCCTTTGTGTACAGAGCAAATACTAGTTGTCTGAATGCTATGTTGACATTCTTGGTCAATACCTTGAGTTACTGATGGGGAACAAGTATGCAGACAAGCATTTTTCTCTGGATTTCCTGACCTATATATCAGTAAGTACTAATCCAGAACAAACAGACGTGTAGCATTATAAAAACAAGGATAACAATGGAAGTCTCCCTTATTTTTTCTGACAGATTTACCTGAAGTAGACTAAAGCAGAAAAAACTACAGATATCTATTTGGCCTGAACAAGCAGTAAAAGTTAGTTGAATGAGGTATTAGAGGATTCACCATGACATTTTGCTCCAGGTTCTTTTAGTTGTGTTGACCGGATTTTCCATCAGGCTTTATGGCTTCTTGTTACACCTCTGACCTTGAATAAGGGTTGCTGACCTAGAATTAATTTCTTACAAACCACTGCACAAAAATGTACGGACAACTGAAAATGTTCTAGGACACATCACTATAACAAGACTGGACTGCTCACAGCAGTAGTGTGGTGTAGTTATTGACAGTGCGGATTTTTAAGTAATATTTTATTAAGGGTAATATACTGATTATAGCATTGCTGGCCAGGATAGCATAACACTATATGCAGTGTGTCACATAGAGCTGATTTTGTGATGTCTTCTCACTGCATTACAAATGTATAAATGTCCAATGATGCAATTTTCCATGTAGGATCAGGTTTTTAAGCCTTGTAATTTTTTTCTTGGCTTTTGCTAATGTTTTTTTTTCACGTATGACGAAACATGTGGGGTGGAGTCTATGTCCATTGATACCACGCCATTCGGATTTCTGATTGATGGATCCCAGTCTGGAATTTTATATCTACATGCTTTTTTACACTGGAATTGTGTATTTTCTTCATTTAACAGTGCTTATAGGAAATACTTGAGATTCAGCGGAACCATCCGTGACATCATCCCTGCTTCTTCCTTGTGAATGGATCGGCTATGAGTTGACGAAACATGTGGGGTGGAGTCTATGTCCATTGATACCACGCCATTTGGATTTCTGATTGACGGATCCCAGTCTGGAATTTTATATCTACATGCTTGTGAATGGATCGGCTATGAGTTGTGAATCCATGCCTTTTCAGACTCCTATAACGTGGAGTCTTGGAATCTGGTAAGAGCATATCTCATCTATACACGGTGGAAGGTGCACCTGGGTCATTACTTGCTTTGAATACTTTGAAGGACATTTGCATTCACCATTCCACTTGACTTTGGACTTGTTTGTTATATGATGTGTTCTTCACTATACTAATCACTCAGCGTGACAATGTATATGTTTTATTTGCTTTTGTGCACAATTTGTTCTGTTGCGTTTTTGCCAGCGGCTTTCTCTTTTTTATTATTTTTTCACCAGCAATATTAACGCTTTATCAACCACTAATTTTTTTTCCAAGCTTTTTTCTTGCAAGAAATCCCTTTCAGGACATTTCATTGGTGCTTAATTTTTATGAACTGCTACAGAAATAAGTATTTTTAAGTGAACATGTGCCCTAACTATGCACAACAAATTATTAACATATTCTGAACAAACAGTAAAAGCACTTGAAGGCTACGTTTACACTTTTTGTTTTGTTAATGCACACACCTTAACATGTGTTATGTCGTTTGCCATAAACTCCAATCAGCTGTAAAAGGTAGAATAAACTGGAAGTTCAAAGCAATAGACAGGTACCTGAGGGTTTCTGCTTTTTAATTCAGGTGTAAATAAAGTGGATGTAAACCCTCACAATTTTACCCAGTGAAGTGAACAGCCTCTGATGATACACTGAGATGAAACAAATCTCCCTACATACGATTTACATGGATATCTGCTGTCTTCAGCTTTCTACATTCTTTAGAAAGTGTACATCATGTTAGAAATCTTTCTTCCTGTGTCAGCAGTGGGAGGGGAGTCTGGGCATACACTGTGTGTGAGAGCTGATTGGAGGAAAGGCACACACCCCCACTCCACATAGGCAGAGGAACAAAGAAACTTGCAGAGCTGTGCTGTGAACAGATAAGCTCTCTGCTTATCTGTCTTTAATTTTCCTCCCCAAAGTCCATATTCCCATCGTACACGTTCCTGGGAAAAGCTGTAAAAGTATTGGGTGCTGTAGCAACAGCCAGCTGGATACTGGAACAATGTGACATGTAGATATTCGCCAGCACACCAAGGATCCTCAGTTTTGTCCAAACTGTTTTTATTCAAAGAGTGATCACATCACAAACAGTGTAGGACTACACTGTTTGTGATGTGATCACTCTTTGAATAAAAACTGTTTGGACAAAACTATGTTTCCTCCCTGACACAAATCTTCAGCTGCTTTTATCTCGGAGAGCTTGTCAGAAGTTATCATGCTGATAACAGAGGAACGGAGCACCAGAAAGACACGGGACTTACTGCTTTGCAGAGAGATAAGTAAACACTACAGATATATGTGCCCAGGTCAGATTTAGTGAACGGGGTTTACATCCACTAAAAAATATTTGAAAACTTGCATCAGGTTAATAAAACAAACACTGTATCTTTGTGATTTTGAACTATCCTACCTTATATAAGTTAATTAATAGGGAACTTAAAAAGTCAGGCATATTCTTCCTGTCTGTTTTAAAGTATTACTAAACCCACAACAGTAAAATCAGTATATGCAGTAAAGCATGCTTGTTTTACTCACTGTGGAACTTAAGAGGTTAATTCTCTGCATTGTGCAAAAAGGTTTTTTGAACCTGTCTTCTCTGATCCTACCCTCCTTTTACTGTCCCCAGTCCATCTGCTGAAAGAACATAGCCCTAGAAGGCACTCTGCACATGCTCAGTTTGCTAGGGAGGGTACATGTGATCGGCACAGGGCCAATCAGCACTGTCCAGACAGAGGGTCAGGGGTCATGCAGCCTTATAGCACAGTCAGAGGAGAATGAAAGCTCCTCCTACAAGCTTTAACCAGACACTCATAGAAGTCAAAAGACTATACTGCTGAGGAGAAAAGCTATTTAGAAGTTCACATTTACTAAAACTATTGCATTTCCATGCTATGTGTACTGTGGGAGACCAGATATAATGAATGCAGGGTTCTGGGTTTAGTAAGACTTTAACATTTCATTTTTTTTTCTTTTGGTGGTGTGTGTGGGCAAGCGGATTGTTAATTATGCAGCAATTTATGAAAATCCTGGTCTACTCCACTGATATTATAGATTATTTACGGTTCAGAGTGGAGATGTCATTCATTTTAGCCAAAAAGCACATTTCTGGACCTCTATAAATTTAAAGTGATTGTAAACGATCACCTTGTAAAACAACCCATTCGGTTTAAAATAGAAATGAAACACATTTTTGTATATTATAAATACCTTTTTTCCCTTTTTTATAAATTATCACATTCCCTCTGTTCTCAGCTGCATAAGAGCTGGGGGGGAAACAGCAGCACACTGCACTTACCAGTGAAAGGCTATGCAGTGGGGGTGTGTCAGGACAGGCCTGATCATTGCACAGCTAGAACTGACCACACTGTGCTCTCCTGCTTAGTGTGGTCAGTTTTAATAGGAAAACAAGGGGACTAACAGGAACATCAGGGATTTCTCATAAAGAAAGCATTATAAAGAGAACAGGATACTTTCTCATACAAATACATGGTACAGCAAGCACATATCAGGAATATGAAGTGTTGGGGTAACAAACGCTTTAAGCAAACTGTCATGTTGCCCTGCAAAATCATGTGAAGCTGATAATCTGTTATAAACCAATACAGTAGTAGTAAATATTGAAAGACCAGTGAAAAAATTCAGTGAAAAAACAAAAACAAATTCACCCCTATGTAAATTGACTCCACACCACCAAACAGATTTTGAGCTCTGTATCAGATTTACTTGGTAAAACACCATAAATGGTTTGAAAATACATGAAATTTGTACTTTTTTTTTTAAGGACACCCTTGTTTCACCTAAAAATGTTTATGTACCATCCGCAACTGTCCAGACATTTGGCAACATAAAACATATCATATGTAACCTTGAAGATTAGTGTTAACCCATATGAATAAAGTTGTTCTAGTAAATACGTTACAAAAATAAATCTTAAAATACAAAACAACACATCAATTGCCCAAAAAGTTGTTGACAGCTCAACATTTTTAGACAGATCACAGTAATACAACAAATTGCCAGACTGGTGCATCAAAGTTATTTTTTTTTATATTAGGAGTGGAATTCAAGAAAATAGGGTAATAAAAAGGTTTTGATGCTTGCCCTTCTCCAATTATTTTCAACATTTTACGAGGTTTTATTTATAATATTAAGCTCACTGCGCTTGTGCAAAGCAAATTCTCGAACTATATATGGTTTAACACATTTGGAAGGCAAACACATTTTTCTGACATGATTCAGCTTCCATAAATCAAAGCAGACAACTTAGTTAATAATTTATAGAGTTGTGTGAATGTTCCACAAATGTGTTCTTTTATCTGTATTTATACTGAGTCTAAAGACAAAGAACTGCGATATTTTAACACATTGGTTATTTACATTTTTTCATTACATTGTCAGTTTTTCAAATGGAATATTTCCTATAAATGTATTTATTGCAATCTTTTTTTACTATAAGAGCAGCATATTCCACTTCATAGAGAACAGAACACGATTTATCAGTTTCAGTCCAATAATTATTTACAAAAAACTTCCACCTGTCATTTTAAGTTCATTTTTACCAAAACCATCAGCTTTCATAGAAGAGCCTGCAGAGCGGGAGACACATTCCGTGGCGATTTCTTTTCTGGAGGACCACACCTGTCTTGGAACCTTGGCCAAGCTATTTTTGTGAGTATGGGGCTGTTGCATATGGGCTCCTGCTCTCAGATAGATGTTTTTTTGTGACATTTCCAATTGTTACTTTGTTTCATAGCTATACTGCACCTTGAAGTGGTTTTAAAGTTCGCCCCACCCCCAAAAAAAAAAAAAACCCTGCAAAGCAAAGGCATATTGAGCTAGTATGCAGCGCATTATGAAATACTTACCTTGGAAGGAAGCTGTTGCAGTGATCTCGGCACACCGCTGTGACCGGCGACATGCTGTTTCCGGATACGCGGCTCCATCCAATCACAAGGCGGGCTCCAGCACTGTGATTGGCGGAGCCGCGCTGACGTCACTGGCGCGCTTGCGCAAGGGAGCCGTCATTTACGCCACATCAACAGAAAAAACGACACCCTGGAGGCCGATTCTTCAGATACCAGGAATATCTCCTAAACCGTAGAGGGTTTCCCGGGACCTACAGGTAATCCTTATTATAGGCTTACCTGTAGTTTTAAAAGGTTGTCATGAGTTGACAACCACTTTAAGATCTACTCCTGAGGAAGCAAGCATGGACTTTCGAAATGCATTGAGTTATGGATGCCTGTATAGATATATTTTGTATATTTTACAATTTATAACAATGTATCAACGTTTTGATACATTTTGAAATGTATGTCTCCTTCATAAAGCTTGGCTCAAATGTTCATGTATTTGCTGATGAACTCAATAAATTATGTTTTTTTTTTATACATATTTATACGTGCTTTTCTGGCCCCCGTTCCCACCTCACTCAAAGTCCCATGGGCTATTTTTCTCCTTTATTGCAAATTATTAGGGATGGAGGTGTGTTATGGGTAGCATCAGACCTGTCTTCTCTTTTCTACATAGAAGAGCCTGCACAGCAAAGTTACATGTCTAATCTATTTCCATTTCTATACATAGGAGGATGCCTGCAAAACAGACAATCAAGTTGCAATGGACTATTTACCAGTATTGTCTGTGGTCTCTAGGCAACGGAACCTTTCCCCATGAACCACTACAGCTCCAGAAGAGTTTACCGCTTCATGACCAGGCCATTTTTTTGCTATTCGGCAATGCGCTACTTTAACTAGCAGTTGCGCGGTTATGCAACGCTGTACCCAAACAAAAAATTGATATCATTTTTTTCCCACATATAGACATTCTTTTGGTGCTATTTGATCATCATTGGATTTTTTTGCGATCCAAACAAAAAAAGACTGAAAATATTGAAAAAAACTATATTTTTTACTTTCTGCTATAAAACATATCCAGTAAAAAAAAATTAATAAGTTACATTTCTCCATAAATTTTGGGCAAGATGTATTCTGCTACGTTTTTGATAAAAAAAATCCCAATAAGTGTATTTTGATTGGTTTGCGTGAAAGTCATAGCACCTACAAATTATGGTATATATACTGGAATTTTTTTGTTTATATACTAATAATGGCGGTGATCAATGACTTATAATGGGACTGCGATAGTGCGGTAGGCAATCTGACACTAACTGACACTGAGGGGAACTGACTGACTGCCACTGACATTACCAGTGATATTAAGGCAGTGATCAGTGATAATGATATACACTGTCACTGTATTAATAACACTGGCTGGGAAGGGCTTAACATCTAGGGCGATCAAGGGGTTAAATATGTGCCTTACTATGTGTAATGTGTGTACAGTGTAGTGCTTTTACTAAGATATCACTCAATTTGCCATCCCTGAGAAACTGACATATTACTCCCTTTGTACAGAGCTCTGTGTTGTTTACCAACACAGAGCTCTGGGCTGTGATCGTGCACAGCCGACCAACAGGTCCCAGCCATGAATCAAGGGACGGGACTTGTTGACAGGCTCCCACTGTGTACAATCACAGCAGGTGCAGGCCAGGGTGTGCACATACGCGTGCCCAAAACCAGGAAGTAGGCTGCAGCATATGGGTGCATCGCTTTGCCTACAGCAGCCACCCATCCGCACTACATTGCAGGCAGCGGGTCGCTAAGTGATTATTGACTAGCTATGCCTTGTTTTGCACTGTGTCTCAGTGTGCAGACCACCCTCTTGTTAGGGAGACAGGGATTTACTTACTCATTTCAGTATTGTCCCCCTGATGCTTGGGGTTCTGGCAAATGGTGGGGAAATATTCAAGAAGTAGCAAAAAAAAAAAAACAGACAAAGCACAGATCAGATCCACATAACCAATAGAGGAAAAGAAGAAAAAGGATTGCACTGCAGGACCTCAGGTACAGCTTCATCTTCAGCAAGAAGAACAATGTGCAGTATAGTAGAGGCTTTAACAAATCTCACTCTAAATTCCATGCAGACACTTAAAGCAGAGCCTCAAACACAGCAGATATACAGCTAAGAAGCTTCTCAGCACAGGAGTGACTAGGCAGATTGGCAGGCCAGAAAATGCACTGCTATTTTTCTGGAAGAATTCAAGGCAAAGATACGTTGTTTTTTTTCAGAAAAATGCTTAGGCACAATTAAGAATTTTCACTGTCCCCCACAACAAAGAAAATCTCCACATTTTAAGTTTAGGTCCCATTCTGTTGCTTTATGCATTGACATACCTCCTTCAGACCTCAGTCCATCTAGTCAGGATGGTCACCTGCTGAATAAGCACCCTCCACAGACGGCTCAACTCTCCAAAGAGACACATCAGTTTAATGCAACAAAGTTTTGTTGGTCATTTGAAGTGCAAAGAGACAATCTTCTAAGTATTGTGCCCAATATGAAGGCTGGTAACTTACTGAGGGTATATAAAGGAGAATGAAGGGATTTATCTAAGAATTAAACTAAATAACCCCAGCATGCAAGTAATCTGGATTGTACCATTTACAGACATTAAATTACAAGTTGTAGTTACACTGAATTGCCACTATATGTCACCACCAAGACATTTATACATGCACAGTGAAATTCAGTGCAACCGTGATGGATACACAATAAGGGTACTTTCACACTGGGGTGGGCGGGCAGTTGCAGTAAATCCCCGCTAGTTTCAGCAGGGATTTACCGCTGTTAGTGTAGCACTTTTAACCCCCCACAACGGGTTAAAATGGGGTTAAAAGTGCCAGCACGCGAGTGCGCATGTGCAGGAGCTCCAGGATGGCCGACTGACCCGGAGCTCCGCACCTTCGCCCGCCTACGGAGCCCGCTGCTTCATCAGACGGCACACCAGTGAGCATCCTTGAGGGGATCCCATCCCCCCAAGTCCCCCGCAAGCCCTAGGCTCAAGACTGAAGTACAGGGGCGGCCGCAGAGTCCCCCCACCGCATCGTGATAGCCGCGGGGTGTACAAAGATGGCCGCGGCCTGAAGAACGAGGCGGACTCAGCCTGAGGACTGCATCCACACAGGTGAAGGCAATCCAAACAAACCGACCCATCAGCACACAGGGAGAAGTTCAGTGGAATAGGCTGTCCCCAATACCTCTACTAGCCCACCTCAGCAACACCAGAGATTGATGGGTGCACCAAGATGGCCGCCGTTTGGGCCTAAAGCGCTCCCTGTCCTCCAAGACCCCCAGTGTCTCCCTCAAATTAATTTGTAGAGACTCAGGGCAGCCTTCAAGGCCCCCTGAGGAACCAGGAGGTATTGAGCTCACTAATACAGGGACTTTTTTTTTTTTTTTTCAGCCCACCACCATACAATTATAAGCCCCCAGTTGTGGGCCTGTGACATTTCCTGCCATCCTTAGAGCCTAACCTGATTCCCCAGCCCAACGGATTATAACTAGGAGGGGAGACCTGGTCCCCAAGGCAGGGCAACATCCCCCTGCATGTCGGCTCTGACCGCTAAGAAGGACCTGAGCCTGCTGTTTGCCGCAGCCTCACCGCAGGGGAGTACTGGGATGGCTAATGCTCCAGTTGCTGCTTCGGGAGGCATGGAAAGCTCTCGTTCAGATGGCCTCCCTATGGAGAACCATGGACATTCTATACGCCTGGATTCTAGACCAGTGATTTCCCCTGCTATGCTAACTTTCACTCCAGGGCTGAAAGGGGGGCACTATCAGCTTCCCTTACACTCCCCCTCCTCCACTGAATCATTATTAGGCCGAGTCCAGGGGGAACTTGCCTCTCCTCAGTTGGATCCTAATAGCCCAGTTCCAGCCTCGCCCAGCCCCCCCAGCCATGACCTCTCCTTACAAGTGGAAGACCTATACCACAAATTTTCTACTCTTCATCAAGAATCGATGACCTAGAAAATAGGTCTAGACGATATAATTTTAGAGTAAGAGGCCTTCCGGAAGAGATTAAGGATATTCCGGACGCAATACAAAATCTGATCACCAACTTTCTACCGGATACTCCTAAACATCGCTTGGAACTGGACAGGGCCCACAGAGCTATGGGTCCCCCTCGGAAAGACGGCATTCCGAGAGACATAATTGTCAAGCCTCATTTTTATGCCATAAAAGAAGGGGTTATGAAACAGTCCAGAAGTTCCGCCAAGATTCTATGCAAGGGACGCACGGTTCAAATTTTTGCTGATCTTGCACCATCTACCATTCAAAAATGGAGAACCCTTAAACCCCTCCTGGCAGTGTTAATGGAGAAGGAAATCAAATACAAATGGTCTTTTCCGTTTGCTGTGAAATTTTCTTTCAAAGGTAGGGAGTATGCCTTCTCTTCTCTACAGGAGGGAGAGAAACTTTTCCTCCACCTAAAATTGTTCTCTCAAGAATCCGATATGGAAATCTCCAACAACACCAGCTCGTCTAAGAGACAGTCTCCCACCAGTCCCAGGACCCCTCTCTGGAAGAAGGCCAAGCCAAAACGAGCAAAAGATAACGGTCCCCCATGATAAGGGTCTCAGGCAATAACTTTCTAGCCTCTAACTTGTAGGTCTTCTGATCTAAGGAAACGTCAACTCCACAGCCTTCAAGTTATTTCTTTGGGTCCTTTATAACCATAACCTATCGCAGGACCCCCACAGACTTTTGACCCTTCTTAGTTCCTAGAGTTAGTCTTGTTTGTATTACCCCAATGACTTATCCATGTAGCTCTGGGAGTTGGTCTACACCTTTTTACTTACTGAACAATTTGTTTGTTTTGAAGTAGTAACTTTTCATTATCAAAGAGTCTAAGTCGAAGGTGGGGTACTCTAATTGGTTGTTCTGTGCCCCTTGGACTGCATGTTCCATCCTTTTAGGCCCTAGCCCCCAAGTGGGGGCCCTGCCCGGTGGAGGCAACTCGCTCCCCAATTTTGAGGGGGGGGCCTTCTCGGGGAGGGACCGGCCGGGATGGCTAATATTCCTCCCTTACTGGGAGATGACTAGGGCTTAGGGTCAGTTTGAAGACCTTTTTTCGGTCTAGAATTTTTGCTGTCATGCTTTAATTTTATTCATAACATTCTTTTTTGTTTTTCACAGGGCCCCTGGGCGGGTATGGGCCCACTTGTGCCTCTGCCCCTCTCTCTCTGACCTCCTGAGGCGGATCAGAGATGGGCTGTCTGGCGACCAAAGCCAGACTTTTTGGTCTATACCAAGGGGTAATCAAGGGGCTCTATGTTTTCTCCCCTCTTGGCCGCATTCCCCTTAGTTGGAGAAAATGGCCCTTTTCAGGGCTCCTTATATGTCAAGTATGGTTTACAGTGTTTAATTTTCACTTTTTGTACTTTCTGATTTCTCCCTCTCTTCCCCTTCTTTTTTTCCTCTCTACCTCTAGAGTGGTGGCTAATCAGTATTCTGGCTTCAAGACCGGTCATGGTTCCCTGGATAACGTGAGTTCCCTGGGAAGGGTGAGTGACTTCACTGTCAAGAGTATCCTCTGCTCTAGTAATGATGGCTGACCTCCCACAAGTCCCTCTTAGGGTTGCTACCCACAATGTTCAGGGACTCAACTCCCCTTTTAAACGCAAAAAGATGGATGATCATTATAAATCGTTAAAATTAGATATCCTAATGCTCCAGGAAACTCATTTTCCAGCCCGTTTTAATCCGAACTTTTTCCACTCCTATTTTCCATGCTTTTTTTTGGCTAATGCTGAAAATAAAACAAAGGGAGTAGCGATTCTATTCTCTAAAAACTGTAACTTCTCCTGGTTGTCAGATGTAAGGGATCCAGAGGGCAAGTATATTCTAGTAAAAGGCACCATTGATGGGCAAACCATTACTCTGATTTCATAATATGCCCCTAATAAAGGTCAATTGAAATTCTTTCAGAAAATGTTGGAGGTCCTATCCCCCTTATTGGAGGGTACAATAATTTTTGGTGGGGACTCAAATGTAGCCTTCGACCAATCTTTAGACAACTCTAGACCCCTAGGTAGCCAACTGATGCACCCATCTAAAGTTAGCTTACGGATAGCCAAACTTTTACACACACAACTTAGTAGATGTCTGGAGGGATAAGCACCCCTCTAAAAGGGACTTTACTCACTTCTCCAGCCCCCACAACTCATATTCGAGAATTAACCACCTAATAACTCCCTTCTATATTCTATCATCCATTTCGGATGCCCATATCTATGACACAGCCCTTTCGGACCACTCTATAGTGACAATGTCTATTCATCTCCGCTCCAGATTATTCCCCAGACCGCACTGGAGACTCAACGAGTCATTACTGGCCAACCCAGTGAATACCGTTGAAATCGATAATAGCCTCCAAAATTTCTTTTCCACTAACGTGACAGATGATACTTCGGCAGAATCAGTCTGGGCCGCTCATAAATCCTTCATTAGAGGTAAACTTATCCAGTTAGCATCCAGGATCAAAAGGTAGAGAGGATTAGCTTTGAAGAAGCTAGAGGAGTCCTTCTTGGCTATTAAAGCAGAACACAAAGCTAAGCCTTCACGACCACTGTTAGATAAACTGGATAAGGTAAAAATAGAGCTTAACCTCGCACTCACGACGAGAACAGAGAAAGCCATCCGCTGGTCTAAAAACAAATTCTATACTCAGGCTAATAAAATGGGCTCTTATCTGGCCGGGAAACTTACCCCCAGGGCAAGGCATCTCTCTATGCCCAAAATTAGGGCGGACGGCAACCCCCCTTCTTCCAATCCCAACAAAGTTATTGGGGCCTTTCAAAAATACTATGAGAACCTTTATAGCCCGGGGACAGACAAAAAAGTAGAAACAAGAAACCGGTTTCTTGGCGATATCCCACTGCCCCTCCTCTCAGATCAACATAGAAACCTAATGGACAAAGAAATTTCAGAAGAGGAGGTGTTGGAGGTCGTCAAGGATCTCAAACAAGGTTCAGCCCCCGGACCCGATGGTTTCTCGGGCCCCTATTACAAAACATTTGCCAAAACACTGGCCCCTCATATGTTACGATTCTTTAACACTAAAATGAAAGGGGACCCCATCGAGAGACACCTAAACACGGCTTATATCACCGTGATCCCTAAACCTGAGAAAAACCCAGAGGACGTAGACAATTACCGTCCTATTTCCCTCATAAATAATGATTTAAAAATCCTGACTAAAATAATGGCAAACCGTCTAGCATCATTTATTAATCAATATGTAGACAAAGACCAGGTTTCATCCCAACACGTCAGGGTCCCGACCAAATTAGAAGGGCAATTAATATAGTATCCATACTTCAATCCGACTGGGCGGGAGGGTCGGTCCAGAGGGGGATGCTGCTCTGTCTGGACTTACGTAAAGCGTTCGACACGGTCTCTTGGACTTATTTATTCTCCCTTTTGAAACATTGGGGATTTGGGGAGAAATTCCTGTGTCTAATGGGAGCACTCTACTCCTTCCCGCAAGCTATGATTAAGATGCAGGGATTTTACTCCAATTCCTTTCCGATTAAAACAGGCACCAGGCAGGGCTGCCCATTATCCCCATTACTCTTCGTTATTGTGATAGAGACACTTGCCATAGCCATTAGAGAAAATCAAGGTATCAAAGGGGTACTATGTGGTCAGCAGGAACATAAATGTGGACTATTTGCGGATGATTTAGTAGTGTTTATAACTTCCCCGATGTCCTCTATCCCCTTACTATGTCGGCTCCTTGACAATTTCTCAGAGATTTCAGGGCTCCGGGTTAATTATTCTAAGTCTCAAGCCCTGAATATCTCTCTACCTCATGAAATCACTGCCAAACTTAAGACGGACTTCAAACTCAGGTGGAGCGACACCTCGATTAAATACTTAGGGATCAACCTCACGTCCAAATACGAAACCCTATATGGTTTTAATTATCCTCCGATGTATCGCAAGCTTGAGGATGATCTCAAACGTTGGTCTAAGCAGGATATCTCATGGCTAGGGAGAGTTAATTCAGTAAAAATGACCTTGCTACCCACTCCTTTACCTTTTTCGCTCTTTGCCAATCCCAATTAGAAAAGATCACCTTTCCTCCTTTCAAAGCAAAATCCTCAAATTCGTCTGGGGAAACTCGGGATATAGGATCCCCCAACAAACTCTACTTCTGCATAGGCGAAAGGGAGGTCTAGGTCTTCCCCATCTAGTGAGATACTTTCAGGCAGCCACGCTGGCCCAACTATCTTCTATCTATTCTAGTCAGGAGAAGCAGGATTGGGTGCGGATAGAGAGGCAGGCCACCCCACGGCACACATTGGACTTTCTCCTATGGTGTCCCCCCAGAGATAGCCCCCTCACTCTCTAATGAGCTGGCCCTCTGGGATAAAATCAAACATATTCCCTCCTTGGTATCCTCAGTTAGACCGTTAGCGCACCTCTTTAATAATCCGGAGTTTCCCCCGGGATTAAATATTAAAGCCTTTCAATGGTGGCTTGACAAGGGAATGTTCCGCATAGGTCATTTCTTCACAGCTACTGGCCCGATCACCCTCAGATATTGTGTAAATAAACTAGAGCTCCCTAACTCAGAGACATTTAGATTTTACCAAATATCAAATTTCCTTCATAAACTTTGGAAGGAGAAACCACTTCCCCCTAGCTTTACTACTTATGAACGCTGGTGTGGTCAGCCATCATTGCAGAAAGGTGGTATCTCTGTCATTTACGAAGCACTCACGCTTCCCACTAAGAAAGCAACTTTTATGATTAACTGGGAATCAGATCTTCAGTTTGAATGGGATCTGGACAGATGGCAAACAGCTTGTTCTAGATCTTACAGGGGCATACTAAACACCACTATCTCTGAAGAGCCAGTTTAAAAGTCATGTTGAGATGGTATCTCACTCCAGCTAGATTAAATACATTCTTTCCAACTGCTGACCCGCTATGCTTCAGAGGATGTGTGCTTAAGGGCACCATGGCCCATATTTGGTGGGAATGCCCAAGAATACGGTCATTTTGGTCTAAAATATTCCGCATTATTCAAAAGGTAACGGGTAGTAAACTTCCAAGGTCCCCTACTATTGCCCTCTTAAATGGCTACATCCCCGACTCCACGAAAACAAACAGGGAATGAATTCATTTTATACTGTTAGGAGCCAAGATCACGGTAGCGAGGGCGTGGAAACTAGAGCGGGTCTCTCTGAAAGCAGCTATCCGGAAGACATCCTGGCTAATGACACAAGAAAGGTTAGCTAGTATCCTAACGGACAATCTGCACAAATTTAAAATGGTTTGGGAACCTTGGGCGAACTTTGTGGGAGTTTCTCTAACCCCTGACATCCCAGGGAACCAAGGTCTTTAAGCTAACGTCAGAATCAACAGCTATCTAATTTCACCCACCCTTTCTAACACTTTCCTCTCCTTCTCTTTTCCTTTCTTTATTTATCTCCTCTTTTTATCTTTTTCATTAAGCTTACCTCCTTAGCTTTGATCCAATAGGCGGTAGGGAGAGTTTGCTTAAGACAGATGGTTACACCATCCAAAGTGGTTCTTCTTTAGCTTCGGCAGAGTCAACTCTTGGTTAAGAATGGAGTTTGCGCCTCTCCAGGGCAGTGCTGTGGGAGGGGGGGTCTTCATCTCCTGGCACAGCTTGTTGCCGTTAGGGGTGCCGGGGGACTGGAGGTCTCTCCCCGAGGAGTGTCCGATTCAGGTTCTTCGTGAGGAGGTCTCGACCGGACTTGCCTTTCTTACGGTTCCTGAACTGGAGGGCACTAATTTAATCACAAGGTTTCTATATAAGGTCAAACACAACCTTCATTCTGTTCTGTTTAGTTGTTATTTTTGTCTTTTATGAATCTCACATATCAATGATCTACTTGTAAGTTCGATAGACTTTATAATATGTTCTCTTGATCCTTATTGTGCCTAGTTCAGAGATTTAAAAGTCTGCTCTAAATTCCTTTTTTCATGTACATCAATGTTGTGCCTAAGTTATTGTTTTATGGCTATGACTGGTACATTTATGACAATCCTTTTGCATTTGATCCTCTGTTATATGTGACAAATCTCAATAAAAATATTGAAATGAAAAGTGCCAGCACGCTGCGCTTCCAAGTCGGTGTTCAGCCGCTTCGGAAGCACTGCCCATTGTTTTCAATGGGCAGGGGCAGTGGAGGAGCAGTGTATCACTGCTCAACGCACCGCCCCAAAGATGCTGCTTGCAGAACCTTTTGTAACGTCTTGCAAGCGCACCGCCCCAGTTTGAAAGCACTCAGGGCTTTCACATTGGAGTGGTTTGGGGGGGATTTTTGAGGTGCTTTACAGGCGCTATTTTTAGCTAAATAGCACTTATAAAGCACCCCAGTTTGAAAGCACTCAGGGCTTTCACATTGGAGTGGTTGGGGGGGGATTTTCGAGGCGCTTTACAGGCGCTATTTTAAGCTAAATAGCACTTATAAAGCGCCTCAGTGTGAAAGTAGCCTAAGTATTCCAGAACAGGTCCACTTTTCTTATGTACATATCACCCTATTAAAATGTTCAAGTGAGGTAACAAGATTAATTCTGATTGGAGAGGGTTCCTGCACTTAAAGTAGAACTATAGGCAAAACTTTTTTTTTCTTTTTGAATAGCATAATGAAGGGTTATAACCCCTATCAGTTTATTTTCTGCCATCTGTGTCCCATTGGGGAGATTTACCTTCACTTCATGTCCCATTGCCAATACAGGAAGTGAGATAAAATACCTGCAAATTAAGGGAATTCCTTGGGGACCCCAAAACCTCCAGAACTAGTGTTCCCATTGGACGATTTCCCCTCTATTACTTTTCTGGGGACAACCCAAAATTAGGGTTTTATTTTACTTTCACTTTTGATGATAATGGTAAACAGGAAAAATAGGGAGGATGAATTTCCCAAACGGGGGCACAGACACCAATGAAAATCTAATAGGTGCTCTAATACATCTTGCCTCTATCCAAAACTAAAGAAAAAGTTTTGCCTTGAGGCCCCTTTCACACTTGTGCGACCTGAAAGTTGCGTGATTTTACCACAATTTTTTGCCGCGATTTTGATGCGACGTTAAGCAATGCTTGTGTAATCTTGAATCCTTTGGACCTCAAATTGCATCAAAGTCAGACCAAAGTAGTGCAGGGTCTACTTTGAAGTCGCTGTGACTTGAAGTTGCACAGATATGAATGGTACTCATTGCAAATCATGGGGTACGACTTGTCATACTATTTTGCAGTCCTAAGTCGAAGGACAAGTCGCACAAGTGTGAAAGGGGCCTAAGTTATACTTTAAGAATTGGTGCCTAACCTAAGGTGACCAGATTTTTAAAATGAAATCTGGGGACATATTTTATTTTTTACAAGTAATGGTGGTAATCAGCGACTTATAGCGGGACTGCACTATTGCGGCTGACAAATCGGACACTAATCGACACTTTGTGAGAACCAGTGACACTAATAAAGTGATCAGTACTAAAAATATACACTGTCACTGTATTAATGACACTGGCTGGGAAGGGGTTAACATCAGGGGCGATCAAAGGGTTAGATGTGTGCCTAACAAGTGTTTTCTCTTTGTGGGGGAGGTTGCTTTTACTAAGAGAAGGCACAGATCCCTGTCCCAGCAGCCATGTTATGTGACACACTGTGGCAATGCAATGCCAGCAAAAGCCATGATAGAATGCCTGCTGCCTGTGAGTTATGATACCATCCATTGTGCCAGAGAGACAGACAGAGTGCAATGTAGTCTATTCACTGACACCCCCAAAGCACACCGGTGTTGAAGCCTTGAAGGCACTGGCAGCCCCACAATCAGATCCACTTCCCCTCTGTGCCTGCTGCTGGACACTATTAACTGAGCTCAGCGGCCTTTCTCTGTCTGTCACCACCACTGCCCACCACACAGCCTCTCTTCGGGCCCCGTCTACTACTGAGTGGCGAGCAGAACTGATCAAAGGAAGATTACTCTGCTGGGGAAGACAAGGAGATGGGCAGGCAGGCTGCTGGCTGGGACTTGAACATGCGAGCGGGAATTACACCCCCCAAGCTAGCAGGAGCAGCAGAGTGGGGGGGGGGGGGGTGTAATTCAGATTATTGTTTTTTAATTCTGCACTGACTGTCTTTGAAATGGCTTGGGCCCCTGTTCAAATCCAATCAGGGGACAAAACCGGGGACAGATTTGGTCCGGGGACAGTGTCCTCAATCCGGGGACTGTCCCCTGAAACCAGGGACGTCTGGTCACCCTAGCTTAAACTGGATGTTTGAGTAACTTTAAAAGTCTGCATATTCATACATTCTTGACACATCACATTATACAGCTACAGTGTCAGTTTTTATTAAAAAGCAGTCTTCTAATGCCTCTCAAGTGACTTTGCCTGGACTGAGATCATGTTATTACTTTGCTGCAGGGGCTTTGAATCATTTCTCCTGCCCTCTCCCCAAGTGATCAGACTACAACATTGTAATTTTGTAGCAAGTGGGAGAGATTGCAGCAGAGGGCTGATCTGTGTACTGTGAGAGTAGAAATGCAAAAGTTTTTTTTTTCATTTCGGATAAAGTAATAGAGGGATATAACCCCTGAAAGTTTTTTTTTTTTTCATCTGCATTCCATTGGGGATATATCTCTTCACTTCCTGTCCTACAGCTAAAGCAGAAAGTGAAAGGAAATCCCTCCACTGTGAGGAGATCCCTGGCTGTCACCACAGACACCGGAACTAGTTTCCTCATTGGAAGGTTTCTCCTCTATTCCTGTTCTCGGGGACAACCCAAAATGTGAAATATTCTTACACTTTCATTCTCTGTGATAATGGTAAATGGGAGAGGAAATCCCTCCAAAGTAAGGAAATCCCTGGTTGTCACCACAGACACTAGAACTAGTGTCCTCATTGGAAGGTTTTCCCTCTATTCCTGTTCTGGGGACAACCCAAAATGTGTGATTTTCTTACACTTTTGCTCTCTGTGATAATGGTAAACATGAGAGGAAATCCCTCCAAAGTGAGGGAATCCCTGGTTGTCACCACAGTCAACTGAACTGGTGTCCTCATTGGAAGGTTTTCCCTCTCTTCCTGTTCTGGGGACAATCCAAAATGTGTGATTTTCTTACACTTTCACTCTCCGCGATAATGGTAAATGGGAGAGGAAATCCCTCCAAAGTGAGGGAATCCCAGTTGTCACCACAGACACCGGAACTAGTGTCCTCATTGGAAAGTTTTCCCTTTTTTCCAGTTGTGGGGACAACCCAAAATGTGTGATTTTCTTACACTTTCACTCTCTGTGATAATGGTAAACATGAGAGGAAATTCCTCCAAAGTGAGGGAATCCCTGGTTGTCACCACAGCCACCTGAACTGGTGTCCTCATTGGAAGGTTTTCCCTCTCTTCCTGTTCTGGGGACAACCCAAAATATGGGATTTTCTTACACTTTCACTCTCTGTGATAATGGTAAATGGGAGAGGAAATCCCTCCAAAGTGAGGGAATCCCTGGTTGTCACCACAGTCACCTGAACTAGTGTCCCTATTGGAAGGTTTTCCCTCTATTCCTGTTCTGGGGACAACCCAAAATGTGGGATTTTCATACACTTTTACTCTCTATGATCATGGTAAACATAGCCCCAGCTGCACCTGACCCACACTCATATGGATGCCAGATTGGGAGCAGTGGGTGTGTCCATGCATCCTAATTTACATCAATGGGAATGTCTCCACGGGGATGCAAAGCACATCTGTATGACCATGTGCAGATTAACACATCCCTCCATGGGGATACATTTATGTATGCCCCGTGTGAACAAGGCCTAAATCATATATTTGTTATTTTTTTAATTCATTGAGTTTCAGAAACATTACTATGCTGGTTTTATTCACACCCAACAAGTGCTGAGTAATCCAAACAGCCAAAGTCCATAGAACAGCAGGAGTCTAAAAAAGTGGTTGTCAACTTATGAGCTAAAGGGGGCCTCAATTGCAACCCCTGACATCATCGAAGGACCACACATAATGTTCAATATATGTAATGCTTGACAGCTTCAGATCCAATAGAGGAAATGAGGGTCAGAGAGTGTGGACATGCTACATTTTTGTCTGGGGACATGCTGAAGAAGACTATATGAAACTGGGAACATGTTACATGAGGCTAGTAGAGATAAATGCTCTTACCCTAATTACCCTAATCAATGTTCCCACTACCGACTGCTGAGGTCCTAGGGCCACACATCACATACCAAAGGGCTGCAAGTGGACCTCGAGGCACAGGTTGGGCACCAGGGGTCCAAAGTGTGAGCTTCTTTCTTTACTCAGTGCAGTGCATGGCTACTGGGGCGAAGGAGGTAACTACTTTTCCAATCAAAGTGTAGAACTCCTCTAAAAGTTGTTCTGTGAAAAGATTTTTGTGGACAGCACAAAATCTTTTATGTTTTATAGATAGTATTTAAACATGTTCAACCAGGCTACATTATAGCAACCTCCAGTTGTACAATTCTGGTGCCTATGCGATTATCAGTGAAAATTAAGAAATTAAGGGGGTATCCCGTTAGAAGTAGGTGAACAATAAGTGAGTCGTCCCTCGCGCTACTACGAATGAACAAAATAAATAAATAATGTGTATATAAAATATATATGATGACTACATCTGACACCACTATAGTGATGTGTGAATATGTATATATATCGGTTGCGGCAATACCTGATATACGACACAGTATATTGAATAAATAGTACAATTAGTGATACTGCGCAGCCTGATCCTCCTCCTATAAAGGATATATGTGAAAATCACACCATAAAATATATTTCAATGTGAACCGCAGATATGTGTCTAAATATTAGATAAACCAATATTAGGCAAATAGTTGTGCATATATAAATATTCTATACTCAAATAACAATGGTCCTTGAACATAAAAGACATATAAACAAACAGTATTAATGTATTCTCCCACTCTTCCTGTGTAGGATGTATCTCACAGACCAGAGTCTATAGAAAAGACGTAAAAGTTCATAATCCAAAGTGACTAGTGCAAACAGTGCTCAAAAAACTCTTTAAGTGCTTCAATCGTGCAGGAGGAGCCGATTTGGGGGGTCTGTATGGAACACCACCAAAAGAACTACTGGATGGGTGCTGTTTTCCCCGTCCTGTGCTCACAGAACTCTCACCTCAATGGTAGTAAAAAAGCGCCCATATTCAACATTAAACCACTTTTTTGGTATCCTTCTCCTTTAAGACACGTCCTCTACTCTTCTCCACTCTCCACTCTCTGATCGCGGCTAAATTCCACCAGTGGCGAGTACACCCGCATAATGCTCAGATATGGGAATAAAACAAGAATGCTCCCATAGTGCAGTAAATTAAAACACTTGCATTTATTAAAACAACAAAGTGCCTGCTTACATCTATTCAAAGCAAACAGCGCATGGCTAAAACAAAGTGGCATAATTCCGCCTCTCACTCTGCTTCCAGTATCGTATACCATCAGGTACCCTGATGAAGTCACGTAACGTGACATAACGCATAGGAGGCCGTGGCCAGTTAGTAAATGAGGTAAGGCTTCACTTTGCAAAGAGTACCCAATCACTGTCCAAGGAAGAGAAAAAAAAACAGCTTTTTGCCTGTACATGATTGGATGATGGAAGTCAAAAGAGCTTCTGCTCATTTACTAAGCTCTGGAGCAACTGCACTTGCAGAGTTCACCTGCACGTTGCACAGTGCACAGTCTTTTTGCCTTTAGTAAATAAACCCCAAAGTCTTCTCAACAAATCCTTGGGGTTAATTTACCAAAGGCAAAAGTCACCCCAGAGCTTAGTATATGAGCAGACCTTCTGCTGACTTCCATCATCCAATCATGTGCAGGAAAAAACACTCTTTGCAAAGTGAAGCCTTACCTCATTTACTAAGCTCTGGAGCAACTGTGCACAGTCTATTTGCTTTAGTAAATCAACCTCTTTGTGTCTTTCATTAAATTACAAATGATACACACATGGACAATTGTGAACAATCAATACATAATCAAAATAAGGTCAACACATTTTTGTGCCTTCTTTTGATTGCAGCTCTCTCCACCCACAACTAAAAACACACTCACCATTTAATTTGCCCTTCTATTTTGAAAAGGTACTTGTATACAGTATATATCCTTTTAATATGAACCCTGAAGACGAGACACTCTCCGCCATTAATTGAAGGTGTGCATGCAATTAGAAGTTTGCTGGAAGT
Organism: Glandirana rugosa; assembly: GCA_018402905.1. Taxonomy (NCBI): domain Eukaryota; kingdom Metazoa; phylum Chordata; class Amphibia; order Anura; family Ranidae; genus Glandirana; species Glandirana rugosa. The sequence goes on along the minus strand of BLSH010517669.1, from coordinate 1,475,992 downwards.
AGCTAGATATACTACTCCTCATATGTAGCTCTCCGCCATTTATATATCAGATGTACAAAATGAAACAATTAGATTGCAAACAGTGTAAAAATACACAAATGTATTAAAATATAAAGTTTAAAACAATAGCAACTCACATGTTACCAATGCTCAATGGCACTATATGAAACAGCATGGACAATATTATTACTGTTCTTGGTATAGCTCTCCCACTGTTAGGTTCCAGTGGCCACAATGTTTTGAAATGCATATCTGCACAGATATATAGTATACTAACATTGCATTCCTGCTTAACTGATGCTTTGTTTGGTTCAAGACTTCTTCCATTGTGGAACATGGACATTTTCAGCTGAGGTTTCATAAACCCTATGCACTTTGTATATTCCTTTTAAGACCCTGTATATTTTGTTTAGCAGACCATCAATTTTTGACTTACAATATCATCAATGTACCAGTTTGGAAGCTATACCCCAAATCAAAATTTTGGAAGTCAGTTTCCTTGTTTATATATATAAAAAAAAAAAATTCCACTTGGTTCTTTAAAAAAAAAAAAAGCATCACCGGCTGCTATACTCACCTGATTTCCATTGCTGTACCCTGATAACTCACTTATTCGCTAATGCATCGCTGCTCCACTTCCAGGTTCAATGATGGCTACTGTCCATTCTCCTGCAAGCCCAGGATAGGGAACGGAACCTTGACATCTAGAGCTCATGGTAGGAAACTGCAGAGTGCAACGCTCTCTGCAGAATTTAGGACTGGCCCACCCTGTGGGAAAAAGAGGGCCTGTAATGTCATCAGAACAGGCCAAGGACATCTTGAAAAAAGTATGTATATGTTTTTTTTTGTTTTATTATGGTGTCAGAGTGCTGTAAGAAAGGGGGAACCTGAGCTTGGAGCTGGTCTATAAGCAATTGAAAACTGTCCACACCTAAAGCAAATCATTAAATATTACAATTATTTAATGGGATGATTTGAGCCCCCAATAATCCATCCATTCTGGTTATATAAGTAAGTTATAGCCAGGTTATCCTCTGGTGAAAGTGAGAATGAGTGTTACCTATCATGGGGTTTGTCTACCAGAGCCGTATATTGCCCGTTGTAGCTGCTCAGATTCTCCATTTCATTCCATTAAATATTACAATTATTTAATGGGATGATTTGAGCCCCCCATCCTTTCTGGTTCTATAAGTACGTTATAGCCAGGTTATCCTCTGGTAAAAGTGAGAATGAGTGTTACCTACCATGGGGTTTGTCTACCAGAGCCATATATTGCCTGTTGGAAATGCTCAGATTCTCCATTTCATTCCATTATTCCTACACTGACAGAATGAAAGGGGAAATCTTATAGGTTGGTTAGTTAGCTGGTTGGTTAGGGCAACATAAGCAGTTCTAAATAATAAAGAGAGCACAGGGCTGGTAGAGGAGAGGCTTTCTATTGAAGCTGTGGCTGCTTTAGAAAGACTGTACATGTGCTTCTAAACCTTTTTTTCCAGTAAATGCACCCTTCTGCACAATCTCAGGGCACCCCATTCTAAAATGTACAAAAACAAAACAAATAGTTTTATATAGTGCAGCAACATCCACACATGTAGGACACCCAATCTTACAGCTGATTTATTTTTCCAAAACAAATACACCTTTGCACAGTACTGACTAGTATTCCAATGTTTCAAAGAGGGGAAGGGGAGGGGCAAACAAGAATGCTGTGTTGGCACCCAACAATCTCCTTATCAACCGGCAACTAGAAGGTTGTAATGGCGCACAAAGAAAAACTGTGTTTTTGTGTAACTAAAAAGGCTGGCTTGTATACAATTTTTGGGCAATTTTTAGGCATTTTGCCAAGGCACTTCTAAAGAAACCTGAAGGCACCCTGGTGGAAAATATATATCCTTGGGTCTGACAGTCCAGGGTAGCAAAGCTCTGAGGAAGGGGGTGCGCCCCCGAAACGCGTCAGCTTTTACTCTGTCACATCTTGCACAAGTTGTGCCTTCACCACGTCTCAACTCCTGACTTTTTGTGAGTACCCTCCCTTATCATCAATTTTTTAATAAATCTTTTTTTGGTAATGCACTAGGTGCGTGCGCCTTCCTTTTTTCTTGTCTTTTTTACCCTGGTGGAAAAAGGCTGATTTTGTGGATTTAAACTGAAAGTTCAGTTGGTAAAATAAATAGGTTAGTGCAAACTGCAATTACAACTTGAAAAGAAAAAAAAAAATAAAAGCAATCTCAGAATTCATGAGTTTCCCAATTGGTCTATTTGCTCACTTGGGGAAATAATAAAGTTCTTGTAATAATGACCTCATTGGATGCCGATGTGTTGGCAGAAAGATATACACTGATGTAGAAAATTCTATAATCTGTGTTACAATCTGTAAAATATATAAACGATATAAAGGAACATTTTCCACTTTAACTGATGTTGAACTTAAGAGCATTTATTCCTATACAAATGCATTGAATGTCATGTAGGATTTAAATGAAGCTGGATACCGTGGATGAAAGGCTGAAGCGTGCCGCATTAACATTCTTGTATGAAGACAAATCCTCGTTGCACACGCAACTCATAAACCAGAGTTTAATAAAACAGACCACCTAAACTGAAATATACTGTAGATAAAATTGTATGAATCCTAAAAGACTTGCATGAATGCTCATAGATTTGGCTTATTCACCTACATCAACCTGTATTTGATAGTATCTATTTACACAATTTGTCAGACCCTGGAAGGAGTATTGAAAGTCTAATTAATATTCAACTCTAGGTATGATTTTTATTGCATAGTTATATTGGTTCAGCTTGGACCAATGTAGGTATGCATATATCATACCTGAGCGACTGCTAGTGGACGCTACTAGAGTTATAGCAGTGATCTTTTGGGTCCTGTGCAGAGCGGCTTCTCTTTTGCATTGTAACCAAGGTGGTCTCTTACTTGGCACTGCCACCATTAACAGCATAAACATCAGCCCTGAAGTTATACGGAGTAAGATTTTGGGATTTAATTTTTTGAATTTACCAACAATAGACGGGCCAATCTCAAGCAATCTATTTAGCTAAATCCAGCTTGATGGCCTAACATATTGCATGGTTGTTGCTGAGGTTGTTTGCCATAGCCAATTGAAATCCTACTCTGTGTGATCTGCTTAGCAGTTATTACAAATGATCAAAAAGTTGCAGCCATCTGAAATGGAGTAGATCGGTAGAACTTACTTGATGTCTTCCCACACTTCTTCTCCATAGTTTCTTATCACCAACAATTCTAAGGCATGGTTGACAAACCCATACTATAAAGAAAGACACAGAAATGTTATACACAGTATAAACAATGAACCTCACAAATACAAGATATTATAAATCTGCAAGTGACTCAGCCCGCCCGACTCCACCTACAAATTCATGTACAGTAACGCTCTACAACTAAACTCCTGCGTTACCATTAAAGACACTGAAATACAGTGTGTTACAGTAGTTCTTGGTACCACCCTTGTCATTCACACACACACACACACACACACCTTTCTCACTACACAGGCAGCACTTACAACTCATATTTCTTGTTGCAGGTTTGCAGTTTTCTGTTGTCATATGCCTAGTCTTTTGATAATGAATGAGTTTAGCCACACTGCTGAGGTCCTTCCTGTGCTCTCCTTCTCTTATGAATGGCCTTAACCACATCCCTTGGATCCACTTCCCACAAACATTTTAGCACCGTGCAATGGTTGTCTCAGGATTCAGAACATCTAACTTTGAGGTCTCGTACACATGGACATTTTTAAAGTAGTACTGAAGGCTCAGCATTTTTTTTCTTAATGCATTCACATCACAGAGCCCCAGTCGGGAGTAGAAATGCAGGGGCGTCTCCTTTGCAGATGGCTAGGCAAAAAAGACACCCGCAAACAGGAAGGTGGGGGAGCAATTGGAGGCCCGGGTGGACAACCAATAAGGATGATTTTTACGGAAGCAGTCTATACAATATTCATAAGCCTGGACTTCCTAAATTAAAATCAGCTCATCCCCCACAGCTATGACCTTTTGTATCAATTTGAGCTGCACGATTCTGGCCAAAATGAGAATCACAATTTTCTTGCTTAGAATAAAGCTCACGATTCTCTCATGATTCTCGCGGCGTAACATCTTACATATACAACAAAAATTGGGCTAACAGCACTGTTTATTTATTAAATTGCGTTTGAAAGACCGCTGCGCAAATACCGTGTGACATAAAATATTGCAACAACCGCCATCTTATTCTCTAGGGTCTCTGCTAAAAAAATATATAATGTTTGGGGGTTCTAAGTTATTTTCTAGCAAAAAATACTGGATTTTTATTTGTAAGCAGCAAATCATAAAAGATTTAGTCTTTAAATGGTTAAACTAAACATCTTCTATACACGGGAGTTCATTCCTTTGAAGTAATTACATTGTATCTCTTATAGCTTCTTTTATCAGCAGTGACTTCAGAACTTGGCTCTCTGCCCAGACTTGGCAGTCTGCCTAGAGACTCAAGTCGCTCCAACTTAGAAAAGACTTCAGGCGACTTGCATTGACTTTTATTACAGTCAAGTCGTGCTGAGTCGCCCCGCAAGTCGGACTCCAATAACTGCACTGAAAATTGCGGTAATGCCTGATGGAGATCGCGTGGGGGGGGGGGTGAATCGAGATCGCAATTTTATTATGATTACTTGTGCAGCTCTAGTATCAATTGACCCTCCCTCTTAGATTGTAAGCTCTAACGACCAGGGCCCTCCGATTCCTCTTTTGTGATGTAACTGTACTGTCTGCCCTCATTTTGTAAAGCGCTGCCCAAACTGTTAGCGCTATATAAATCCTGTATAATATTAATTTTAAAAATTGGTATTAGTATCACTTTAAAGTACTCCAATCTACTGTAAAGTACTCCACAGTACTCCAGTGCTGTCTTCGGCTCCAGCACCACTCCCTTCATTTCCTGCTTTCACAGGAGAAACTGAGGGCAGCAGTGCCATAGGCTCCTGCTCCTGTCAGCCAATTTCCTGTGAGGAGGGACTAGGGGATTGGCTTACCATTGCTGTGTGTGTCTTTAGATGCACACAACCCAAGTCTGGAGACCTACTCCAGAGAAGGGAGAAGCTTACAGTACTGCTGGGGACTGCCAGAAGAGGAGGAAAGCAACCTTTGTGTGCAAAATCGTTGCACATAGCAGGCTTGTTTTATTAAAACAAAAAAATCATAGCCTTTAGTATCACTTTAAGTCTTAGCTTGTAAAAAATTGTCTGGCATATATTGATTAGCAGTTACAAAACATTTAAAAAGCATTACACAGCCTTCTTGGAGTCTTTAAAGTACCTTTCAGGGAGTTATAAATATATTAATAGAAGTGTTCATTGTATTTTTAATAACCATTGTGATATTGGGGAATTCATCTCAGTGGTAAAAGCATTTGTAGTGAGCCCATGCCAGTTTGAACTGTGGCCCAGGGCTTGCAGCCCACTTTTATTAAACAAAATGAAAGTAAAGCAAAATCCTTTACATCAGGATTTCCCATGCAGGGGTTTCAATTTCACAAAGCAACACAGGTAACAGAAATGCCAAGCCACCGGGCTCCTCTTCAGCGGCACTGCTTCCCTTTTCCCCTGTCCCTTAGACCAGTGGTTCTCAACCCTGTCCTCAAGTACCCCTAACAGGCCATGTTTTCAGGTTTTCCTTTATCTTGCACAGGTGCTTTAAATCAGAGTCAATGGCTTGGTATTTTAGACAGCTATTTTATCTAAGAGAAATTCCCAAAACATGGCCCGTTGGGGGTACTTGAGGACAGGGTTGAGAAACACTGCCTTAGACCATCTTACCCAACTCTCCTGACTCTCTGAGCTCTCCTGGCTCACTATTGATTACAGCATCCTGCTGTGCAGGTCTACTCCCTGTCCTTGCAACAGAGAATCTCCTGGCAAGTCCCCTTGACTTGGCCTGTTGTCTTTCAAGCCTCGTACACACGGTTCGACAATCGCACGTATGATTGTGTCGAATCGTATGTTGGCTGTTGTATGCAGCATACTGACTGCACTACATGATCGTATGGCCGGGAAAAGAACGTTCAGGTGCATGTAATTAGCATCCTGCCATTCCTGACTTTGGAGCAAGCGTGTTTTGCACAATACAACTTTGTTGTACCAACTGCTCTATACACACGATACAACGGTCGTATGAGAGCTTGTTGGTACGACCAAGTTTTCTAGTCTGCTCATACAACTCCCTTGTACAACCGTCGTATGTTCGACTGTTCAAATTGTGCATATGAACGATTGATTTCGCATACAACAGTCGTGAGTATGACCTGTTGCATGCGATCGTCGAACCGTGTGTGCGAGGCTTTAGTCCTGTGGGTAATTAATTTCTCCTCCAACATGAAGTGCTGTGTCATAAGTAAAGCATCTCTTTTAATGGGAGTATGCCTGTCTCCTGGATGGAGCACACACCTATCTCCTAACAGGAGCCTGGAGCTATGGCCATGCCCCCCTAATAAATGAGTGTGCACACTTACACAACTTGCAGGTCTCCAGTTAGACC
>BLSH010517669.1:1457496-1469439 GCA_018402905.1 Glandirana rugosa | reverse complement strand
TCAAATCGTATGTTGGCTGTTGTATGCAGCATACTGACTGCACTACACGATCGTACGACCAAAGAAAGAACGTTCAGGTGCATGTAATTAGCATCCGGCCATTCCTGACTTTGGGCATGCGTGTTTCGCACAATACAACTTTGTTGTACCAACTGCTCTATACACACGATACAACGGTCGTATGAGAGCTTGTTGGTACGACCAAGTTTTCTAGTCTGCTCATACAACTCCCTTGTACAACCGTCGTATGTTCGACTGTTCAAATTGTGCATATGAACGATTGATTTCGCATACAACAGTCGTGAGTATGACCTGTTGCATGCGATCGTCGAACCGTGTGTGCGAGGCTTTAGTCCTGTGGGTAATTAATTTCTCCTCCAACATGAAGTGCTGTGTCATAAGTAAAGCATCTCTTTTAATGGGAGTATGCCTGTCTCCTGGATGGAGCACACACCTATCTCCTAACAGGAGCCTGGAGCTATGGCCATGCCCCCCTAATAAATGAGTGTGCACACTTACACAACTTGCAGGTCTCCAGTTAGACCTGGACACAGGATTGAAGGCTTCATCCAACCAAAGATTCTATAAAGCCTTTGGACTCTAATTACAAAACCTGTTAAAAACTGAAAACCCAGTCTTCTCCGTTCAGACACAACACTCTGGAACCCCGCTCTATGCATTAGTGCAAATTCGGTGGCACTTTTCCCCAGCACTGTCACACCAGTTAGCGGGTTTTGCCGGCATTTAGGATGTTTTAGAATACAGTCAAGTATCCCCAGAGCAAGAGTGCCCGAAGGAGTGCAGCCTGAATGCCCTTCAGCATTAGTGGGTATGGTATGAGAGGAGTCCTGGATAAACAGGTAGCCCCATTAAGGAATCAGTGCCTAATGCTGAATGGTAGCAGGCTTTTGAGGATGAAATATAAGAGGGGGTGGTACCGCCCGAATGGTCCCAAAAACGTTTCTGTTGCCCCCTCCTGGTGGAGGCTGGAAGATTGAATTTTTTAAAGTTTTTTAGCAGAAAAATAAGGAAAGGGTATGTTTTAGATCCCAGTAATTGGCTGCTGCCCCCACTTAAACACTGGCATAAAGTGTCAAGTATGAAAGACTGATGGATACAGTGGGTTGGCGCTGCCGTGTATATCAGTAAATTGTGCAAATTCTGGCTTTTGAGGAGCCTCAATGCATTATATGGGATGCCAGTATAGAGCAAGGGTTTAGTTAAAAATGAGTCAAATACTTATAATCACTGCAGATCATTTTTTCTTTTTTGGAGGAGTAGAGGCTTTTAAAGCTCAGTCCACTCACAACTGGTTTTCTAATATCTGGTAGATGCTACAGCAAAAAAATCACCTAATAGGGACTCTGATAGTAAGGTTTCTATGCTTAACCACTTCACCCCCTGGAAGGATTTCCCACTGTAGGACCAGAGCACTTTTTGCGATTCGGCACTGCGTCGCTTTAACTGACAATTGCGCAGACGTGCGACGTTGTACCCAAACATAATTTGCGCCCTTTTTTTCACACAAATAGAGCTTTCTTTTGGTGGTATTTGGTCATTTCTGATGACCACTATAAACAAAAAAAGAGTGACAATTTTGCAAAATAAACAATATTTCTTACTTTTTGCTAAAATACAAATAAAATAAAATATATAAAAAAACAAACGTATTCATCGGTTTTGGCCAATTTATATTCTTCCTCATGTTTTTGGTAAAAAAAACGCAATCTGCGTTTATTGATTGGTTTGCACAAAAGTTGCTGCGTTTACAAATCATGAGAATTAATTGCTGGCGTATTTTTATTTTTTGTACTAGTAATGTCAGCGATCTGTGATTTTTATCTGCATTTTGATATTGGGGCGGACATGTCGGACATTTTTGACACTTTTTTGGGACCAATGACATTTATACAGCGATCAAAATTTTAAATATCCACTGATTACTGTATAAATGTCATTGGCAGTGTAGGGATTAACCTGCAAAGGGCAGGGAAGGGGATAATTGTGTTCCCTAGTCGTGTTCTAACTGTGAGGGGGCTGGGCTACCATGGGCATAAGAGATCTAACTGATCCCAGTGACAGGGATCAGTAGATCTCTTGCATGCCCACTGACAGAGCGGAGAACCACTGTGTTTACATCTACGGTTTCCCGTTCTTTCTCTCTGGCATCTGAAGGCAAAAGGGGTTCTAGCCCAGTACTAGCAAGGTCTATCTAATAAAGTAGCCAGTGAATGTAGGTTGTGCCAGTTTATCTGCAGTCTTCTCTCCTCTACATCCATTCAAAGTGCAGAATCTATACTGCTTGTCTGAGCTGTCAAGCAGCAAGGGACGGGAAGCTGAAATTACACTCATCAGAGCTCACTGAGGAGAGCTAAGAGCTGATTGAAAGGAAGAGACACACCCCCTTCACCCAGCACACAGGAACAGAGCTGACACTATCAGTCACAGGCTGTGTGCTGGAGCTCCCTCCCCTATTCCATTTCCAATCAGCTTCCAGGTTTCTGAGAGCACTAGCTTTAGTAAATCTACCTCTTGGTGTCAGGAAAATGTGTCTTCTGATAGCAAAAGAACAAAGCAGCAGATAAAAATGACACTTCTGTCGTGTTCTGGGCTGAGACAAAAACACACTATAGAAGGATAAGATTTGTTCATATTTCCTGTTTGAGGATTACAACCACTTTCATTCAAATCCATTTCTGTTGTGAAGCACAGGAGTACCTATGTTATTCAGGTAGCAGTTCATGTGGCACCCAAATGTGGGTGAGAACAAAGAGGGGAACTATGGTGGGGAGATGTTGAAGCTTGGTTCATCAAGGGATACATCCAGGGTGGGTGAGCCTATCACCCTCCATCTAAAAACACCTTTGGAGGACTGAGATGGGCATAGTGAAAGGTCACCAATAAAAAGAATATCACACTAGCATTGATAAACAAATGTGCATGACCACACAATATTACACTTGAGGAAACATGACTACAGAGAATTAGTTGTGTCCTGGCTGCCAGAGATACAACCTTAGCTCCCATTTACAAATGATTGATCTGTCCAACGTTTCCAGAAACACGACACCACCCAACAATAGGATTCCTATTTTATTCTATGGGGCCAGCTCACATCTGAGGACTTCAATGGTAGTGTCTGAAAAATGCATATAACAACCAGGCTCTTGCCATGAATAACTAGCTTTCCAATGGCCTAATCAAAACACGTATGCCTGAAAATGTATGTTTAATACTGTGCATAAAATGTGCTTCAAAAGAGGCCGGCACTCAAGTGTGAACCTAGCCTTACAGTTCATCCTGGGACAAAACACTGACAACAGTGCATACCAATGTCCCCATATCTACAATTAAATCCTAACCACCAGTTCAAGTAGCCACTAGTATTTTATTGTGCTTATAAATAAAAGTACATAGGATCACTAGCACGGGTGACACCCCCCGTCCATCGCTGTCTCCCCTGTCCATGCGTCTGGCCCCTTTCAGGATGCCGGTACATGAATTCCAACAAGGAGGGTTTTTTTTTTTTGAAGCACCGATTAGAGCCAGAGGCTCTAATAGGCTTGAATATAGGATGGGCTCGGGTGCAGAGAGTGCGCTCTCAGCCCACCCAGGTGTGTTATTACAGAGAATGAATATTTGCTGTTGTAACACTGATCCTTCTCCCAGCCAATCAGGGAGCGGGTTTTGACAGCCGTCACCTGATTGGCTGAAAGGACAAAAAAATGCATATTACAGCTCACAATGATACTTACTCCTTCCAGGCTGTTTAAAAGCATCTAAACGTATATATAGCAAAAATGTAAAAATACGGGGGTTTGGTCACACTGAATGGCCATGAAGTGCTTAAGCCCACTGACTGCTGCAAAGTACCCCATTTTACCAGTGGGTTCCTACACTAACCTTAGAGTGAATGCTTTGCATTTTTGCTATATACGTTTAGATGCTTTTAAACAGCCTGGCAGGAGTAAGTATCATGTGTGTCTGTAATATGCATTTTTTTGTCTATTGGTCTTCACAAGCAGCACCATGCGTTTGGTAGGGTGTTCCCCCCAAATATGTATTTTTTTGGCCGAAAGGACAGAGGATCCTATTGGATACCTAGGAGGAGGAGCTGAAAGCCGCCATGGAGGAGAGGACTTGGAGCCGGGTCGCTAAACCATGCTGGGGTAAGTGCCGGACCGAATGGAAAACAGTGGGGGGGTGGGTGCCACTGTACCATGAGATATGTAGTCCTTAGGAACTGAACGTAAACAGCAGAGGAGAAGCTGGAAAACATGCAGGGAATTCAGGAAGATGTGGAAAGAGATGGCCAGCAAATAGGCAGCACTCACAACATGAAAGGAGTTTTTTCAAGTAAACTTACAGTATATTGGATTGTCAACTAGTGTTTAAATTGCTATTACAATGCTGATGTTATAAAATGAAAGTGTATGCTGTGACCATAGATTTCCTTTAATACAGACAGCAATTTCATCCTTCCTTCCTTTCCTCCACTTTTATACACTGAGCAAAATTATAAATGCAACACTTTTGTGTTTGCCCCTATTTATCATGAGCTGAACTCAATTTAGGACTTTTTCTATGGACACGAAAGGCCTATTTCTCTCAAATATTGTTCACAAATCTGTCTAAATCTGCGTTAATAAGCACTTCTCCTTTGCCAAGATAATTCATCCACCTCACAGGTGTGGTATATTAAGATGCTGATTAGACAGCATAATTATTGCACATGTGTGCCTTAGGCTGGCCACAATAAAAGGCCACTCTAAAATGTTCAGTTTTACTGTATTGGGGGGGCCCGGGGGGGTCCAAAAACCAGTCAGTATCTGGTGGGACCACCATTTGCCTCACACAGTGCAGCACATCTCCTTCGCATAGTGTTGATCAGGTTGTTGATTGTGGCCTGTGGAATGTTGGTCCATTCCTCTTCAATGGCTGTGCGAAGTTGCTGGATATTGGCAGGAACTGGAACACGCTGTTGTATACACCGATCCAGAGCATCCCAAACATGCTCAATGGGTGACATGTCCGGTGAGTATACTGGCCATGCAAGAACTGCAACATGGGGCCCTGCATTATCATGCTGCAACATGAGGTGATGGTGGTGAATGAATGGCACAACAAAGGGCCTCAGGATCTCATCACAGCATTCAAAATGCCATCAATCGGAGGATCAGGAGCTGACTTCGACCATATGATATGGTTGGGTCCGTTGAATGTGGCGTACTGGACTCAGGTCACAACCTTGCTATCTAGGATTCTTTCCATGCCGGTTGTACTTTCCCCAGAAGTGTGTCTCTTAGGATTGTTGGATGAGGATCCGTGGACCCGCCTGATGAGAGCACTTCTGCATGAGACCTTGTTTTTGGCTCGCAAGCAGATAGCTCTCAGATGGATGCAGCCTAATCCACCGTCAGTGCCACAATGGCTGCAAGCAGTGCACCAAATACTGCCATATATAAAAATTTTCTACAAGCATAGAGGTTGTCCACAGACGTATCACAAGGTATGGCAGGTTTGGTACTCCTCTGACCTCACCATTAGTGAAGCTTAACTATTATATGATATGTTAATTTGACATATAAGATTTCATGGATCATGGGAGACTGTATGCATATATCTTCCTTTATACCCCACTTTCATTTACATTGTGACACTAACTGTTGTTTGTTTGCTGTTATGAGAGCTAATATAATCCTCTAAATGTGTAAAGAGTACCTATATGCTGAAATGTATGCAGGTCTTCATAACGTGTTATCTTTGTATGTTATGAACTTTGGCAATAAAAGTATTTAAAAAAAAAAATGCCATCAATAAAATCCACCTGCGTTCGTTGTCCATAGCATACTCCATACCATAACCCCACCGCCACCATGGGCCACTCGATCCACAACATTGACATCAGCAAACCGCTCACCCACACAATGCCATACACGTGGTCTGCCATCTGCCCTGTACAGTGAAAACCGGGATTCATCCGTGAAGAGAGCACCTCTCCAAAGTGCCAGACACCATCGAATGTGAGCATTTGCCCACTCTAGTCAGTTACGACCATGAACTGCAGTCAAGTCGAGACCCCGATGAGGACAACAAGCATACAGATGAGCTTCCCTGAAACGGTTTCTGACAGTTTGTGCAGAAATTCTTTGGTTATGCAAACCGAGTGTTGCAGCAGCTGTCCGGGTGGCTGGTATCTTGGAGGTGAAGATGCTGGATGTGGAGGTCCTGGGCTGGTGTGGTTACACGTGGTCTGCAGTTGTGAGGCCGGTTGGATGTACTGCCAAATTCTCGGAGACAGCTTATGGTAGAGAAATGAACATTCAATGCAAGGGCAACAGCTCTGGTTGACATTCCTGCAGTCACCATGCCAATTGCACACTCCCTCAAAACTTGTGACATCTGTGGCATTGTGCTGTGTGATAAAACTGCACATTTTACAGTGGCCTTTTATTGTGGCCAGCCTAAGGCACACCTGTGCAATAATCATGCTGTCTAATCAGAATCTTGATATGTCACACCCGTGAGGTGGATGGATTTTCTCGGCGAAGTGCTCACTAACATAGATTTAGACAGATTTGTGAACAATATTTGAAAGAAATAGGCCTTTTGCGTACATAGAAAAAGTCATAGATCTTTGAGTTCAGCTCATGATAAATAGGGGCAAACACAAAAGTGTTGCATTTATAATTTTGCTCAGTGTAGAAAGTTTGTTAAATTCTGTCATCTAGTATTTCAAATCTGGCCTACATCAAAAAATATCTGTAGGGTAATCCAATAAAAACTGTATTTTTTCAGCAACTGGTATTAGTATTAACAGAAACCTTATCACTAGAATCCATCCATGGAGAAAATCCCTTCAGGACCCATTTAGATATTTTTTGCAGCCCTAGGCAAGTGCATTGTCATGCATCAAATTGCATTTCCTCTGTGAATTGACAAGCATTTTGATGCATGTTTTCAATGTGTTTTTTAATTTAGAATTTGAAGTGGATGAGAGTTAACAACCATTGCCCAAGACTTGATAATACCTGTTGCCAATGCATACAAGAGCGTGCTAAATGTATGTGTTTTGATGTGCTGCCATTGACGTCTGTGGGCCTCCGAATTGATTAAACACTAAAACGTAGAAGAAAAAGGACATGATGTACTTTTCAGAATGAACTGCACTGCAGCGCTGAGATGGGAACAGATATATCTATCTTTTTTTACTTGGGGAACCATGCCATGCATTTTAGCACATCGCACATACTATATTAACCTCCCTGGCGGTATGATTATGTCAGATTTTTGGTGCTGAAAGCGGTACGATTATTTTGCATGGAAATTTGGCGTTTTATATTGTAGGCCTGTAATTCTTAGGAATAACTCACTTAAATCTGTCCAAACAAGAGTCTAGTAGACATCCCGGGTATGATAAAGTTTGAAGCATGAAATCATAAATTATAATATAATAAATAACTAAATAATTATCAAAAATAATAACATAATAGTGATAAAATGTATTCAATAATGTAATCAAACCAAAAACGCAGAAATTTGCTCATTTGCAGGATTGTTGCTGTCGTCACTTTCAGTGTCTGATGATAAATTTCCTCAAAAATCAGTATCACTCAATTCTGCAAATGATTATTATTTACTATCGCTGTTTTCTAGCTGATCAAAAAACACTTTTGACGCAAAGGGACACTTTTTGGTTGCTATGGACATTCTCAAGTTTCCAGGCAGAAAGAATGACAAACATAATATAAAAGTGCATGCAGGGCACTGGGCAAACCACTAGGGACAAAGGGGATGTGAAATGATTTCATACAGTAATGTAATCTTTCAGATTACAGTGTACTGTATGTATGCTGTGTGTTTCACTTTTTTAATTTGCCGCCGGTCTCCAATGCTCGCAGGGAACGGAGCCCGGCACACAGAGGTATCGGGCGGAGGACAGACACACTGACATCGCGGGCGGACATCGCTGGATCCAGGGGACAAGGTGAGTAACCCAGCCTGGATCCAGCAATGCAATCCCGAGTGTGGCTCGGGGTTACCGCTAATGGTACTGAAATTCAACCCCGAGCCACACTCGGGAATACGGCCAGGGAGGTTAAAGAGGAGCTTCAGTCTCCCCCCAAAAACTTAAAAGTCTGTAGCTACAAATACTGTAGCTGCTGACTTTAACCACTTGCTTACTGGGCACTTAAACCCCCCTCCTGCCCAGACCAATTTTCGGCTTTCAGCGCTGTTGCATATTTAATGACAATTGTGCGGTCGTGCAACGTTGTACCCAAACATTTGCGTCCTTTTTTCCCCACAAATAGAGCTTTCTTTTGGTGGTATTTGATCACCTTTGCGTCATTTCTGATCGCCGCTATAAACAAAAAAAGAGCGACAATTCTGCAAAAAAGAACAATATTTTTTACTTTTTGCTAACATACAAATCCAAAAAAAAAAACATAAAAAAAAATTATTCAACAGGTTTGGCCTATATTTATTCTTCTACATATTTTGGGTTAAAAAATCACAATCAGCGTATATTGATTGGTTTGCGCAAAAGTTATCGCGTCTACAAACTATGGGAATTTATTTATGGTGTTTTTATTATTTGCGATATTGCGATATTGCAGCGGACATGTCGGACATTTTTGACACTTGACACAATGACATTTATACAGCGATCAAAAATGTAAATGTCCACTGATTACTGTATAAATGTCACTGGCAGTGAAGGGGTTAACCTGCAGGGGGCAGTCAAGCGGTTAACTGTGTTCCCTGGGTGTGTTATAACTGTGTGGGGGCTGGGCTGGCCAGGACATAACAGATCTCACTGATCTCAGTGACAGGGATCAGTAGATCTGTCATGTCCCCTGTCACAGAACGGAGAACTGCCGTGTTTACATCGGCGGTTCCCCGTTCTGCGCTGTGACAGGAGATCGTGGGTCACGAGCGGACATTGAGTCCACCTGACCCGCGGGCCGCCCCCCGCAGCATGCGGTGGGTGTGAGTGCGCGCTGCCGCCGAGTGTCAGTGCAACAGGGGAGCGCGCAAAGGGGAGGACGTCTATTAATGTCCTCCCGGCAAATAGGATCCGCGCTGTAGCCATCTTTCGGCTATGGCGTGGATCTGAAGAGGTTAAGGCCTCATACACACAGGCGTAAAAGCAAAACATCGGGACCGATGTCAGACAAAAATCTGCGTCATTAGTGAGCGTCGGCGTCAATAGGCATTTTGTTTAATAAACTATTCCTTTGCTATTTTTTAACCTGAGAACGCCGGCGCTAAAAATGCCAGTTAACGTCGCTACGGCATTAATGCGCGTTAGTGATCGTTTTGCCGGCTCAGCGTCAAAAATGCCCTAACGCTACAGCCTCGGAATGCGCGGGTCCTAAATTTGATTTACAGCTTAAGAACGCCGATGCCATCTACAGCTCAAAAACATCAGCGTTTGTATGGGGCCATTGAATAACATGGAGAGCTGCAAAAAAACGCTAAAAGACGTGGCGGTAAAAACTGTCCGTGTGTATGAGGCCTTAATATAAGCACACTTAGCTGTCCAGGTATCAAGCAATGTCCTCACCCGAGCCAATTCTTAAATAGGTTTCAGGTCCAGGTTCCAGCATCTTAGGCAAGGGAAACCGGCAATTAAGCCTCCAGGCTTCACAGTCAATTTCCTACTGCGCATGCACGAGACGTGCTGCACTTTGTGAATGGCAGTGTTAATTTCGTCGACTAAAACTGACTAAAACATTTTAGTCAACTAACTTAATACCATTTTAGTCTATTAAAATACGACTAAAACTAAGACAATTGAGATGACTAAAATACGACTAAAACTAAAACGGCATTTTAGTCAAAAGGCTAAGACTAAAACTAAATTGAAATTTGACGTCAAAATTAACACTAGTCTGTAGTGCATGTCCATACTTCAATACCATAAATAGTAACATATTAGATTTTTCACTCCAGCTGTATATAATGAGTGTGGAAATTGTAGAGAAATGCTTAAAGCGGTTGTCTGCCCCAAAAAAAAAAAAAAACCCTGTAAGGCAAAGGTGAAATACTCACCTTAGAACGAAGATCCCGCAGGGCTGCCTGGTCCCTGCAGAGGGAGCGGACATCTTTGCTGTGTGGACTCTTCCGGGTTCGCAGCTCCGGTGCTGTGAGTGGCCGAAGACGTCACTCCTGCGCATGCACGGGAGCCCGTCTTTACGGCGGAATTTCCGGTAGGGACCGGCGCTATGCACCGGGCCTTCACCGCGCCATCACTGCCAATGCGCCGTGACGTCAGCGGCTGCATTGCAAGTGGAATATCTCCTAAACCATACATTCATTTTACCTACAGGTAAGCCTTGTTATAGGCTTACCTGTAGGTAAAAATCACTTTTGGGGGTAGACAACCGCTTTAAATAATGCATTACAATTTAACTACACCCATTAGGTTTTATTCGACTAAAATTATTTTAGTCGACTAAAATGTCCTGGAGATTTAGTCCACTAAATATGACTAAAACTAAAACAATTGCAGAAGACTAAAATGGGACTAAAACTAAAATGCCATTTTAGTCCTAAGACTAAAACTAAAACTAAATTGAAATGTGCTGCCAAAATTAACACTAGTGAATGGTCCCACAGTCTTCTGGGACCTGTTATGTGCCCCAGAAGGCTGTAGGGAGAAGGAGGAGCGCCACGGTCTGACCGCAAGTGGAAGTGGGTACCTGTCAAAACCAGGTACACACTCCCCCCTCCCATCCAAAGAGTGCCAAATGTGGCAGTGAAGGGGGGAGGATGCAAACAAGTGGAACTTCCCCTTTTGGGTAAAGTGCCGCTTTAAGCAGAAAGCATTTATTAAATGGATAAAATTACACAGATGTATTTATGTATGATTGTTACAAAGATGGCATGTGCTAGGCATAACAGTCTGAGTCTCCTGGAAGCCGGGAGTGATGAAGTATGAACCAGGACCCCTACCCTGGCAAGGGTATAAGAGTGCACTGTCACTGAAGGATCACTGTCACCGATGCACAACCCCGGAAGTGGAGGCCACCTGACGCAGCTTATGTTCGCATGCACAGTGGGATACAGAGGCGCGTTTCCAAGCTTCCAGCTTTTTCCTCTTTCTGAGTGTAATTTTATCCATTTAACCACTTCCATACCGGGCCTATTCTGGCACTTCACTGCTGTATGTAAAAATCATCATTTTTTTCAGGGTGGATAAAAATCAATGATTCTTTTTTTTTTTAATCTGATTTTTTTTTTTATTTAAATCAGATTTTTTTTTTATTTATATCATTTTTTTTAATCAAATTTATTTTAATAAAATGCTTTTGGAGTAAAAATCTATCTAAAGATAGTTTTCTATTTAAGATACATTAATAATTTACATTATTCAGCATGAAATGGAGCTTAGTTATGTAGCATGAGGCTGTATATTCTGCAATATTTACATTTTTGGTAAACTTATTCAATGAATCCAAGCTCTGCAAGCTGAGATAACATTGACTGCATTGATGCATTCACACAATGTCACAGTAACCGTGAGATAAAACAAAGTTCAGGAATATTCCTTTATCCCATTGTTTTGCAAATCTATGTACACTACAAACTGTATGATTGAATCGGTTCTAATATCTCTGTTTTACTAACCTGACAGCTTATTATTCTAAATAGGAAACCTTCATTTTGTTTGCAAATTCAGGGTAAGTGATTACCCTTCCGACAACTCCACCGTCACTGTGTTGTTCCACTCCCTGCACCGCCGTCGTCCACTGCCTACGGGCGATTGTCCGTGACGGTACTACCTAGACTTTACTGTCTACGAGAAATTTACATTCCTGAATAAGAACGACGATCAATCTTAGAAATTATAAACGTTTGTTTTACTTCCAAAGGATAAATCTTATTATTCGACAGTCCAATCATTTTGTCTCTATAATCTTGGCTAAGTTAGTATGT
>BLSH010517669.1:1427012-1453265 GCA_018402905.1 Glandirana rugosa | reverse complement strand
TATACAGGGTGCAGCGTATTCATCTAATGATATATATTATATGCAGGGTGCAGTGTAATAATGATATATAATATATGCAGGGTGCAGCGTATTCATCTAATGATATATAATATATACAGGGTGTAGTGTAATACTGATATATAATGTATGCAGGGTGCAGTGTAATAATGATATATATTATATACAGGGTGCAGCGTATTCATCTAATGATATATAATATATACAGGGTGTAGTGTAATACTGATATATAATGTATGCAGGGTGCAGTGTAATAATGATATATAATATATACAGGGTGCAGTGTAATAATGATATATAATGTATGCAGGGTGCAGTGCAATAATGATATATAATATATACAGGGTGTAGTGTAATAATGATATATAATATATACAGGGTGTAGTGTAATACTGATATATAATGTATGCAGGGTGCAGTGTAATAATGATATATAATATATACAGGGTGCAGTGTAATAATGATATATAATATATACAGGGTGCAGTGTAATAATGATATATAATATATACAGGGTGTAGTGTAATACTGATATATAATGTATGCAGGGTGCAGTGTAATAATGATATATAATATATACAGGGTGCAGTGTAATAATGATATATAATGTATGCAGGGTGCAGTGTAATAATGATATATATTATATACAGGGTGCAGTGTAATAATGATATATAATATATACAGGGTGCAGTGTAATAATGATATATAATGTATGCAGGGTGCAGTGTAATAATGATATATAATGTATGCAGGGTGCAGTGTAATAATGATATATAATATATACAGGGTGCAGTGTAATAATGATATATAATGTATGCAGGGTGCAGTGTAATAATGATATATAATATACACAGGGTGCAGTGTAATAATGATATATAATGTATACAGGGTGCAGTGTAATAATGATATATATAATGTATGCAGGGTGCAGTGTAATAATGATATATAATGTATACAGGGTGCAGTGTAATAATGATATATATAATGTATGCAGGGTGCAGTGTAATAATGATATATAATGTATGCAGGGTGCAGTACAGAAATCCAATGAAGAGATGTAATCCAGCGAGGGTGCAGAATAATAATCTAATAGTGATGTATAAAATACCCAGGGAGGGTGCAGTGTAACAATGTCATAGGGAAATCATCATATACACTTACCATCCTGCCAGCTGCTCTGCCCTGACCACGGAATGGAACAGAAAGAGTTACTTGGTGACAGTGTCTGCAGCGCTAATGAAGCTTAGGGAAGCTGCAGAACAGACCCGGACATATCGCCCCGCCCTTTTTTGACAGGCAGCGGTCCACAGCCAATGGCGGAGCGCCCAGTGCGGGCTTTCGCCCAATCCCCGGCCTGAGGTTGGTTAGTGTGGAGCGGAGGATGCCTGACATAACAATGAGCGCAGAGAGCTGGGAATCATCCTCTTCTCTTGTTGCTGCGGCAACGGCAAAGTCACATCCAAGTGCTGGCAAATGTTCCAGCTGTGCTGCAGTGTGGGAGGCAGGGGGTTAAACCCAGCCTGGATCACACAGTATGCACTTGTCATCGCCATGGCAATACATGTACATGTGCGTTCCTTCAGTGTGATTGCACATGTAGGAATGTTTGTAAAATGAAGTGGAGAAGTGTATATATATATATATATGTATATATTCACACGCCGGTTCACATCTATGCGGCTTCAAAGATGCATAGGCTTTGGCAGCCGACAGCCTGCGCGACCTCATTGCGGCTTGCTAGCGACTTAATTAACATAAGTCAATACAAGTCGAAGTTGCCCAAAAGTAATGCAGGAATCTTTCTATACCCCGCTGCAACTTAAGTCGCACCAATTAGGACAGTTCCATTGCTGCTTATGGGGTGCTACTTGTCATGCGGCTTTGAACGCTTACGTTGCAGCAGTGTGAACCAGCACTCGCCGGCCACTTTATTAGGTACACCTGGTCGATTGCTTGGTAACACAATTTGCTAATCAGCCAATCACATGACAGCAACTCAATGCATTTAGTCATCTAGATGTGCTGAAGATGACTTGCTGAAGTTCAAACCGAGCATCGGAATGGGGAAAAATGGGGATTTAAAGAGTAACTCCACTTTTGTTGAGAAAAAAACATTCCCCTCTGGATGATCTATGTACATTGCAAGGATTATAAAAACCTTTGTTGCAGATTCCTACCTTTTGTTATTTTGATTAAATCCCTGTGTGTTTCTCTGTGTCTATATGGGAAAGTGAGTCTAAGGGTCGTTTCACACCAACGGATGGTTCAGGTCCGCCTGTCAGTTTTTCAGGCGGACCTGAACGGACGCTCCATTGTCTTCTATGGAGCGACGGATGTCATCCAATCCGCTCCAATCCACCAAAAACAGACTGATGGAAACCCTATTATCCATCTGTTTGGCAGATCGGATCGGATGAACATGGACAGACGGTCAGTGTTAATCCGATCCTCCATAGAGGAGAATGGAGCTGTGACAGGTCTGTTTCTGCACGGAGTGCAGAGAGGGTCCTGTCATCCATCGGCTCAGCGGGGATCAACGGATGGATCCCCGCTGAGCAGCGGAGCCCGTCAAAACAGGCTCTGCTTGTGTGTAAGGAGCCTTATGAGAGTGGTTTCATAATTATTAACCAGCTGCTTCACCTACAGGGCTATTGTGAGGAAAGCTGCTGGGCCTGCATCCCATTAGCCGTGATTACTTATTGGGAGTATCTCACCAAAAATTACATTTTTGTTGAAGGGGATGCTTGATATCTGACTTGTATCTTAGTGTAGACTTCTGGGAAAACCGGTGAGCCAATCACACAAGCAGAAAATTATGTTTCTCGGGGGCATTCTGTACCAGGGTCATGCAGGTAGGGGAGGCAGGTGAGGCAGAGCCTCTCCTGCCATGAACATAAAAAAAAAAAAAAAAAAAACGATTGACATTGAGGGTCATAGCTCGGCGACCTGGGGTCACAGAGACCCAACGTTTGTGGCGTAGGTAGCTGAAATCCTACTCCACCGCTGGGGCTCCTGTCATCTATGGCTCTGGAGATACTGGGCTCCTTGCACAGCTTGTCAGAAGCTACATACAGAGCGGCCAGTTTAAATACAAGCTGGCACACTCTGCGTGCAGCAGACTGAGAGGATGAGCTCACAGTGCTTCGTCTCACTTCTTGTCAGAGACACTGAGCTCAATGGACAGCTTGGAGCCTTATCCAATGGTAAAGCCCAAGTTGTCCAATAAAAATGCTGCAGTGGAGGCTGGCCTCTCACTGCAGTATGTAGTGCCCTGCTGCAGAGTTCAGGGGTGCACTATACACAGAGTGCAGAGTTCAGCAGGGCACTACATACAGTGAAAAGTTCAGGGGTGCACTACACACAGAGTGCAGAGTTCAGCAGGGCTCTACATACAGTGAAAAGTTCAGGGGTGCACTACACACAGAGTGCAGAGTTCAGCCTTCTTCCACAGCTGCTTACCTCTGCATTCCCATCTATATCTCACTTTCACCTACCTTCAGCTCTGACCTCTGCATGCAACCCCCCTTCCACTGTCCCCATCTTCTCCCTCTCTTCTTAAAAGCTCCACCAACGGATCTATCCCCAATGAGCTTCGGATAGAGCTCATTTAACCCTTACAGGGACGGGACATCTACCCATGGCGAAAAACCACCCATATCATCACACCTGACTCGACATTACTAAGGTGAGGATGGAAAGATGAAGATAAATGTGGACAGTACCAATTGCTCAAGGTCAGATATACTGAAGTGTTATTAGAGTGTTGTGTCAACCCCCCCATTCCCAACACAGCTTGATCCCGCAGGGGGTGTCGGGGGAGAAAGGAGCAACACCCTCTACTATACTTATCCAATATCCAGGAATCGTATTACTGTCCGTACATGATTGTTTATCAAACATGATATAAGTCACATTACGAATGTTTATATATTAAGTGTCAGAACGTAGCACAGTCCTAAACTCTGCATGTAGTGCACCCCTAATCTCTGCACTCTGTGTGTAGTGCACCCCTGAACTCTGCAGTCTGTATGCAGCCCACCCCTGAACTCTGCACTGTCTACATAGCACACCCCGAACACTGCATATAGCCCCGGAAATTTGCACACTATGTATAAAATACCCTGCCTGGACTCTGCACTCTGTACGTAATGCACTCCTGGTATGTAATGCCCTTTAAGACCCTTGCAGTGTTAGTGAAATTTTACCAGACCTGCTATTTGATGCTTTGGTTTGGGAGTATGTGTGTGTGTGTGTGGAGAGGTTGGATTTGGGGGGTCCTGGTTGAGTTCCTGCACCTATTTTCTGAGAAAAAAAGTCAAATATATACAGTATCTCACAAAAGTGAGTACACCCCTAACATTTTTGAAAATATTTTATTCTACCTTTTCATGTGACAACACTGAAGAAATGACACTTTGCTACAATGTAAAGTAGTGAGTGTACAGCTTGTATAACAGTGTAAATTTGCTGTCCCTCAAAATAACTCAACACACAGCCATTAATGTCTAAACCGCTGGTAACAAAAGTGAGTACACCCCTAAGTGAAAATGTCCAAATAGGGCTCAATTAGCCATTTTCCCTCCCCGGTGTCATGTGACTCATTAGTGTTACAAGGTCTCAGGTGTGAATGGGGAGCAGGTGTGTTAAATTTGGTATTATCACTCTGATTCTCTCATACTGGTCACTGGAAGTACAACATGGCACCTCATGGTAAAGAACTCTCTGAGGATCTGAAAAAAAGAAATGTTACTCTACATAAAGATTGCCTAGGCTATAAGAAAGTTGCCAAGACCCTGAAACTGAGCTGCAGCATGGTGGTCAAGACAATACAGCGGTTTAACAGGACAGGTTCCATTCAGAATAGGCCTCGCCATGGTTGACCAAAGGAGTTGAGTGCACATGCTCAGAGTCCTATCCAGAGGTTATCTTTGGGAAACAGATGTATGAGTGCTGCCAGCATTGCTGCAGAAATTGAAGGGGTGGGGGGTCAGCCTGTCAGTGCTCAGACCATACACCGCGCACTGCATCAAATTGATCTGCATGGCTGTCATCCCAGAAGGAAGCCTCTTCTAAAGATGATGTACAAGAAAGCCTTCAAACAGTTTGCTGAAGACAAGCAGACTGAGGACATGGATTACTGGAGCCATGTCCTGTGGTCTCATGAGACCAAGATTTGGTTCAGATGGTGTCAAGCGTGTGTGGGGGCAACCAGGTGAGGAGTACAAAGACAAGTGTGTGCCTACAGTCAAGCATGGTGGTGGGAGTGTCATGGTCTGAAGCTGCATGCGTGCTGCTGGCACTGGAGAGCTACAGTTCATTGAGGGAACCATGAATGCCAACATGTACTGTGACATACTGAAGCAGAGCAAGATCCCCTCCCTTCGGAGACTGGGCCGTAGGGCAGTATTCCAACATGATAACGGCCCCAAATACATCTCCAAGACGACCACTGCCTTGCTAAAGAAGCTGAGGGTAAAGGCGATGGATTGGCCAAGCATGTCTCCAGACCTAAACCCTATTGAACATCTGTGGGCATCCTCAAAGGTGGAGGAGCGCAAGGTCTCTAATATCCACCAGCTTCGTGATGTCTTCATTGAGGAGTGGAAGAGGACTCCAGTGGCAACCTGTGAAGCTCTGGTGAACTCCATGCCCAAGAGGGTTAAGGCAGTGTTGGAAAATAATGGTGGCCATGCAAAATATTGACACTTTGGGCCCAATTTGGACATTTTCACTTAGGGATGTCCTCACTTTTACTGCCAGTGATTTTGGCATTAATGGCTGTGTGTTGAGTTATTTTGAGGGGACAGCAAATTTACACTGTTATACAAGCTGTACACTCACTACTTTACATTGTAGCAAAGTGTATATATATATATATATATATATATATATATATATATTATATAGTCAAAAGTATTGGGACTCGCACATGAACTTTTTTAATGGGCTTCCCAGTCTTAGTCTGTAGGGTTCAATACACATAACTTAATTTCTGAACTTATTTGTTTTGGTTTCTTTGTATGTATGGATTGCATGGATTGTTACTGACATGTGGTGAAAATTTCATATCAATAGCGCTTTAAAAATATATTTACCTCGAAAAATGGTGACATATAATACTGATTTTGCCCGCTGTACATTTACAGTATATATACTGTGGCATGAGGGTGTTTAGCTCTGTTTGAGGGCATGATAGCCCATATTTATTAAAAGAAAGTTCAAAGGTAACACAGTGATCTTCCCTCGCAGGGGGATTCCAACAGCGTTGTATACTTCAGCCTCCTGCTACTGGCATCAGTAATATTCAGCCATACTGATTTATAAAGGATATCTAGCCGTCCTGACTGATAAATGAAAGATAGCCCACCTGGCTAGTAACTGAAGTCAACCCTCCTGGCTGATAAGCAATCAGCCACTGTGTGATCGTGGGTCACCTCTGCCTCCTTGCAGACGTGGTAGACCTGACTGCCTTCTGCAGCCTTAGACCCCTGGAGACCGCCTGTATCCCTCTCTGGAGCCGTCTCCCAGTGTGTGACTCAGAACCCTGGTCCTGACTTCTCTTAGGCTCCCACACACCTGCATAATCAGTGTCCTGGCTAAACCTAAATCCTGGACCCAGGACTGGGGATCATCCCACCCGGATCACTACGAAATTCCCGGGCCCCAGGTCCTAAAACTGACTTTTTAAAGGAGTGAGGAAGCTAGAAAGTCAGTTTCCTCCCAAATGCGCAAATCCCCTGGAGCCCCTCAACCTGCCAGGTTGAGAATCCCGGGTCAACCTCCTGTTGGGGTACCACACTACCACATATCCCCCTCCCCTCTGTTCTGAACCCGTAGGGGGCGGGACACACCAAGCCCCACTCTTGAGTGGGGCACCTCTGCGCCAGCTCCCAGCTGCCAGCTGCATGTGCCCACTTTTTCTTGCGGGTGTGTTTCTATGAGCCCCTCTTTTCCTGAATTCCTAACAGGTTCCTTTTGGTTGTTCTATGAACCCTTCTGGCTCCTTGCTTCTGGCACCCAGGCCTCCATGTACCCCCGGACTCCACATTGTCATGCAGCATCAGCACCCTATGTCTGTTCATAACGACCCGAGCATTCCAACCAACACCACACCCCTCAGTGCTGCAAATGTCTCCAGCCCTATTCCCAGGTTTAGTTAGGGCAGAGTCTGCAAAGGGCATACACCCCGGAGGGCCAGTATCACACACAGGAGCATCTCCAGCTGTTAACTTCCCTGGTGTCACCCACTCTGCTGGCAGCTGTCCTACCACCTGACCATTTCTAAACCTCCCTGGATTTCTATCTAAGAATTGCACAGAAGAGCTCTTGCCTGATCCACATATAACTTTTACCGCAGTTCTCCTTCATGCTCCTGTCCCTGGGACCTTATCAGGTTTGTCACCTAAACCCATCACTGAACTGGTGACACCAGTCTCTTGAATCACATCCGTCTGAGCCCCGGTCAAGATCTCTGCTGTTTCCTGATCCACGCTCAGCCCTTCCATCTCATGTGGTTTTTCCCCTGGTGCAGCAAACACGCCATTCACCAACACCAACAGCTGACCAGCACCACCATGGACCAAAGCAGCTGAAATTCTTTCCACCTGGCTGTTAGGAGGTGACACCTCTGACATTTCTGACACCTTTTCCATTTTTCTAGAGCCTCTTTCATATACTACTTTTCAGGAAGTACTCCAGCATCAAACCTAGAGGCAACTGTTAACAGTAGCAAGAAATCCAGCAATAACCCATTTCTGTCTTGTTTCGCTTTGTTCTGTACAGTCTGCCATTCCGTGCTCCACGTAGTGGTACTCCGCAGTACCAGACCATCAGACTGTGGAAAAGACGCACCAGTATCATATGGCTGTACAACCCAAGGTTCAAGCATCTCCTTAAATCGGAGTTCCACCCAGAAATTTTTTTTACATCATTCAAGTCCTTTGCCTATATAGACTTACCTTTGAAGTAAAAAAATTTATACTCACCCTAAGTCGCCTGTTGCTAGGTGGTATCTGTAATCTGTCCCTATTAGGTCCTAGGCACTTTTGCTCACTTCCTGCTTCCCCCAGGCCTCCTGGGAGATGTGACTCATCATTTCCCAGGAGTCAGTGGGCTTCCCTGTACTGTAAAATCATGTTATTTCCAGACAGGAAATGACACGATTTAAGGCGGACCGAGATCGAGGAGTACACAATGGTTACCCATCATGCACTTCTTTCAGGAAGAGATGCCAGGAGACTAAGAATGGGCTTCAGGTGCCCTCACCTAAAATGGAAAAGTCCAGCAGTGAGAGAATTGAAGTTGTGAGTAAAAAATACATGTAATTACTAGGCGTTTTGAAAGTAAGGAAACAAAAGGTTACATCTATTTAGTATTAAAAGAGTGGATGCCAAAAAAAAAAAATTCTGTGTGGAACTCCACTTTAAGTGCTTTGGTTACAAACCAGCCCTTTAATTCCCGTCCTAAATCCTTTCTGGGGACTTTCATGATCCTGGGAACGCAGAGAGGCTCACTTGCTGCAACTTAAGAAGTTGCACCCTTTAATCAAAGCTCCTCCCAGCGGGGGTAACCACAGCCTGGTGCTCAGCCAGAGCACTGCCAGATGCTGTACTTATATCCAACTTCTCAAGCTCTGCAACAGTGAGTTTACCAATTGTAGCGCCCCCATAGTGACAGGTGCTTTATTTTTGTAGACTTTTCTTAGGAGAGGTAAAATCTATTCAGGCCTGACAGTGAGTGCAGGCCTGAATGTTTTGATCTGGGCTGGGGAGTGGATCAGGGAGGCCTGGAGATGGCAGGAAGGAACACCCCTTGGATACTTACTCCTCCCTTTTTGAGCTGGAAGCTCTGGAAAGGGGGATGGATGAGGAGGTGTCACTTTCTCGTGTATGACAAGGAGCCCTGACCAATCCACAGTTTGGATTGGCAGGGGGCAGGTCTCCTTAAATAAAGCAATCTGCCAGCAGGTGGGAAGAGAGTTCAAGTGGAAGAGGGAGAATGTAGCCGGTGCTTTGTATCAGGCCTCGCCTGGGAGGGAAGCCCCCAGTCTGAGGGGGTGACCTTGATGGATGGGCTGGGAGTTGTAGTTCATCCAGCACCCAGCTAGCACCAACGTACTTAGCTACACTGCAAAGGCCCAAGGCTACACAAACGGGAGCCCTTACCCACAACAGGTGGTTCGGAGGTCTGCTAGCAGTAGGAACAGGCCTCACCATGTGCTAGCTGTGGTGGAAGAGAAAGGGGTCACAAGGAGGTCTGATAAATTTCCTTTCGGGCCTAGGAATCAAGTAGTGCGCAGGAGAGAGGAAGAAGAAGTGTAACGGTCAGCAAGTAGTGTGCTGGAGGAGAAGGAGTGTATATACCGGCTGTGTGTATAGAAGGTCCCATGTTCAATCTTTGGGCATCCCACAGTATTCCCTTATCCCTATCCAAGTGTATTCCCTAAATAAAACAACAAAAACAAAGTACTGGCCTGTTCAGTGACTCCGGGTGTGTGGAAATCGTGTGATTGAGGGCAGCGGGCAGGTGGACCACAACTACCAGCCACTCCTAAGAGGGACCATGGCTTCACAATGACAACGTCTCTCTGACACTCCAGACCAATATTATTTTTTTAAGTCCTGGACAAAATCTCTGCTGTGTGTTCGCCCTTATCAGGTTCTTCTTTCTCTTGAGGGTTAACCTATGCAGCAGCCACCACACCTTCAGTTACAGGCTGTTCTGCAGTCCCCCCTGCTGACACAGCAGAGACAGTGTCCACCTTTTTTGTGCATAAAAGCTTTTTTTATCAAGGAGACCATATATTTATCCTGACTATCCCAATCCATTGCATGTGTGCTCCCTTCACCGGTACTTGTCAGCACCGATCCATCTGCCCAAGGAAACACATGCAGACAGATGGGCTTAGCGGCAGACTTATTACACAAGTCATTGTAAATTATGTCAGACTTCGGTATTACAGGCTTTATCAAAACAGGTTGCAATACACCACATCCACCACCTTGCTTGGGTGGCACTTCATAAACCTCACACATCTTTGCATTTTCCACAGGTGGTATTAACTCATTATGTACCTGTAATCCCATTAAAAGGTACAGTTCCACTCTGTCCCATCAGAGTGACATCGCAGTTGTCCAGGGCAACCTCCGGCTCCATTATATGAAGTTTCCTGGAGATTTCTAGGGACAACTGTGCTGTTTTATCACATGTTGATATGGGCAAAGGCCTGTCTTGAACCACAGCTTTTGCTTAACCATAACCTGGGGTTTTCCCAACAGCAGCAGACTTTTCATTATCAACATTTAAAGCATTTTAGCTCTTGCAGGCTTTCCTAGCCCACTACCAACTTGGGCCTTACAAACATTAACCACACCATTATTTCCCTCTTGAAAAGCATACACAGGTGCAAGTTTGACTTTAACCCCGGCCTCCCCACTGTACAGGGTACGGCACAGGGAAAATACACACTCAAGAGCATATTCACTGGCCCCACTAACTGGGGTGACTATCACATCATCATGGACAGTCTCATAGCCAGTCTTTTTCAGCATGAAATCAGTGATTCCAGCCATCATTTCATTAAAGACAGTCTTACCCATCGCAGTAGTAGGGGTCACCATCTCCATTTGAGTACGATGTCTCATGAAGCAGGCCTCTGTTGCACTCTTACTGGCCAACTCTCCCTGGTGGCCACGGGATGAAATTTCAGCAGCCCTTTTCAACTCCTTAGCACCCCCTGCAGGCACAACAGGTACTTCCTCACTGTTGCTAGGGGTGACTGAAAACATATTTGCACAGGAATCTGAGCCTGCAGACAAAAACTTTTGCTTCACAACATCGTCTCTCGCTGTACCCCACAACCAGGGACAAGACAATCAATCATGTCCCAATTTATCACATTCCATGCATGTGATCTGGTGATTTTCTCTGGTTGCTAAGGGAGATGGCACTCTCCTAGATGCTCTTTGCTGGCTCTCCCAAACATCTTGACTTTACATTCCATGAAGCCGTGTTGCTTTACGCTTGCCGTAATCCTCTGTAGGTGATACCTTTGGCTTGCGATTCCTGGGACTGAAATCACCGGCATTGCTATGGCTGCCCACACTCCTCTCAAACTTTGGGTGAGCCTGTTGCTCACTCCTTCTGGAATTTTTTCTGCATTCTTTATACAGGATTGCGTCTTTATAGCTTTCATAATCACCTCTGTTAGCAACCATCTCGCTGTATACTTTTCTGTACTCTTCAGTAATAAGTGGCTGTAACAACTCAGCCCAGCGGTTTCTAAGGCAGCCTTCAACTACAGCCCAGAATTCAAAGTCTTCCAGATAGCCCACAATGGCATCCTTGGGTGACATAGGACTACAAAAATCTGTGACACAAATTCCTTCCTTGTTGCCATGGGCAACCACTTTCACCAGTGCAATCTTTGCACTGCCTCTGTTAGGGGCAACAGCATGCACTTCCCCTTTAAGTGAAGCAAATAAAGGTCTGCAATATTCTCCGGCAGGCTCACAACCTTGCTTCATCCTCACAGTCAGTCCACAACAATTTTGTGCTGTCCAGCCAAAACAAAATGGAACACTGTCTTTTTAAGGCTTGTTTCTTTTCACTTTCAGGTTCTCCTGTCCTGCACCCAGATTGTGCAGTCTCATGCACCAAAACACAGTTCACTTTTAACTGCTGAACTTACTCTTTGCAGGGATCTGGGTGGTCTCCAAAAGCACTCCTCAGAAATGCTGCTTGCCTGGCTGCTCTTCCACACACAGCTAACCTGACACAAACTTACTGTGGCACATGGTCCTGGATTTCACCGTTTTGTGCCCAAAGCAATACCTCCACCACGTGTGGCATGGGGGTGTTTATCTCTTGTGGTATATGTGTTTTAGTGAGTTCACGCCAGCCATTATCTCTGTTTGAGGGCATGATAGCCAGTGTTTATTAAAAGGATGTTCAAAAGTAACACAGTGATCTTTCCTCGCAAGGGGTTCCAACACCGTTGTATACTTCAGCCTCCTGCTACTGGCATACGTAATATTCAGCTGTCCTGGCTTATAAAGGATATCTAGCCACCCTGGCTGATAAATGAAAGATAGCCCACCTGGCTAGTAACTGAAGTCAGCCCTCCTGGCTGATAGGGATCAGCCACTGTGTAATTGTGGGTCGCCTCTGCCTCCTTGCAGTCATGGTAGACCTGACTGCCTCCCGTTGCCTTAGATCCCTGGAGACCGCCTGTCTAAGACTGGGAAGCCGTTAACGTTCATGTGTGTGTAAAGGCAGGTGTCCCAATACATTTGACAATATAGTATATATATATATACAGTTGTGCTCATAAGTTTACATACCCTGGCAGAATTAATGATCTCTTGGCCATTTTTCAGAGAATTTGAATGAGAACACAAAAACCTTTCTTTCACTCATGGTTAGTGTTTGGCTGAAGCCATTTATTATCAATCAACTGTGTTTACTCTTTTTAAATCATAATGACAACAGAAACTACCCAAATGACCCTGATCAAAAGTTTACATACCCTGGTGATTTTGGCCTGATAAAATGCACACAAGTTGACACAAAGGGGTTTGAATGGCTGTTAAAGGTAACCATCCTCACCTGTGATCTGTTTGCTTGTAATTAGTGTGTGTTTATAAAAAGTCAATGAGTTTCTGGACTCCTGACAGACCCTTGCATCTTTCATCCAGTGCTGCACTGATGTTTCTGGATTCTGAGCCATGGGGAAAGCAAAAGAATTGTCAAAGGATCTGCGGGAAAAGGTAGTTGAACTGTATAAAGCAGGAAAGAGATATAAAAAGATATCCAAGGAATTGAGAATGCCAATCAGCAGTGTTCAAACTCTAATCAAGAAATCGAAAATGAGGGGTTCTGTTGTAACCAAACCACGGTCAGGTAGACCAACTAAAATTTCAGCCACAACTGGGCTTTTTGCCAAGAGGAATGGGCAGCTTTACCATCTGATAAGATAAAGAGCCTCATCCACAAATACCACAAAAGACTTGAAGCTGTCATTGATGTTAAAGGGGGCTATACCCGGTATTAAGTTACATTTTGGTCTCATCACTCCTAATGACTCTGTGCCAGAAGGTTTGAGGCTTGTCTCTGTAGTGTTCTGTGTATTGTAAGCTGGATACTTTGCGGCATTTGCGTAGTAATGGCTTTCTTCTGGCAACTCGACCATGCAGCCCATGCCACAATGGACATGAGAGCCATTCAGTTGACTCCAGATGAGCTCAAATGCACAATTTTATTTTTTAAATTCAGTATTCCAATAATGAAGACCAAACTGGGAACATTCAGGCAGAGTAAGCTTGGGATGCAAGGTTGTCGCACCTTCTACATTGGACCATGCTACAACCAGTAGCAGATTCTGTTATGAAAAAAATCTTTGTTGGTAGGATGTTCTAAGGTTAACACTATTTGCTATCTAAAGGCAAATTGCTTCAATGTTTTACGGACCCAGTAAAAGGTTTTTGCCAGCCAAAGTGTGAAACATTTTTTCCTATCTTTACGTTTGAACACCAGCCAATTGTCAGCTGAGCAGGCAGCTGGGATTCATAACATGACAAAGAGCTTTATCAAGTGAGCAACAGAATGACTTTCTCAAATACCAGGGCAATGATCCTGCTACTCCTCACTCAATGTCCTCCCTGTATACAGAGGAAGCAGATTCTAGATTGATTGATGCTCCAGGCCACTATGTTTAACTCCAAAGAAACCATATTATGGCATTAAAACACAGTAGTGGCAAATCATTTGTAACAAGGTACATCCCAGTATATGTGATTCCAGAAAAGCAAGCAATGTGTTGTGCTTAGTTGCATTCATTCAGGTACTCTGTATTAAACCCTAGAGGATGCCTAAACCATATGCAGCACCTACCCCTGCAGGAGACACTGAGGTTAATGGGTCCTCTGTTCTGCCAAGACTCTGAAGCCCGCTGTCCCCTATGACACACATGGTTAGGGGTAGAGAACCTTGAATGCCTGGACAACTTAAATGTATATGAATTACAACAGTGTAACAATGCACAGGAAATTAGACCTAGACTATCAGATAGCAGGGTGAGTATTATTATTATTATACAGGATTTATATAGGGCCGACAGTTTGTACAGCGCTTTACAATATTAGGGCAGACAGTACAATTACAATACAATTCAACACAGGAGGAATCAGAGGGCCCTGCTTGTTAGAGCTTACAATCTAGGAAGGAGGGTTAAGTGATATGAAAGGGCAATAACTGTGGGGTATGAGCTGATTGAGAAAATAAGAAGTGTAGTTGTTAAGTGGTGGCAGGATAGGCTTCCCTGAAGAGAAAAGTTTCAGGGATCATCTGAAGGTGGATAGATTTGGGGACAGTCTGACAGATTGGGGTAGGGAGTTCCAGAGGATGGGAGAGGCTCTGAAGAAGTCTTGGAGGCGAGTATGAGAGGAGGTGATGAGGGAGCTGGAGAGCAGGAGGTCTTGGGAAGAGCGAAGAGGACGATTAGGTTGGTATTTTGAGACTAGGCTGGTGATGTAGCTGGGAGCAGAGTTGGGGATGTCTTTGTAGCTCATTGTTAGTATTTTGAATTTAATTTGGTGGGCGAGTGGCAGCCAATGGAGGGATTGGCAGAGAGGGGTGGCAGACGCTGAACAGTTTGTAAGGTGGATGAGTCTGGCAGCGGCATTCATGATGGACTGGAGGGGGCATAGAGCTTTATGCTTTCATTGGTTAGGAAGGGACGTATTTTAGAGATGTTGCGGAGGTTGAGGCGGCAAGCCTTACAAAGTGATTGGATGTGGGGCCAAAAGGAGAGTTCAGAATCCAGGATAACACCAAGCACCCTAACATGTGGGGATGGGTGGATGGTTGTGCCATTGCTCTTGACAGAGAAGTCAGGAGAAATGTCACGTGGGGGAGGAAATATTATGAGTTCGGTTTTGGACAAGTTGAGTTTGAGGAAGTGGTGTGACATCCAGGCAGATATGTCTGTTAATAAGTTAGTGATGTGTGAGGAGACTGATGGAGTGAGTTGAGGGGTGGAGAGGTAGATTTGGGTATCATCAGCGTAGAAATGATATTGAAAGCC
Source organism: Glandirana rugosa (assembly GCA_018402905.1). Lineage (NCBI taxonomy): Eukaryota > Metazoa > Chordata > Amphibia > Anura > Ranidae > Glandirana > Glandirana rugosa. The sequence goes on along the minus strand of BLSH010517669.1, from coordinate 1,438,165 downwards.
GTGGGAGGCTATCAGCCGGTCCAGGGAAGAGGTGTATATTGAAAATAAGAGAGGTCCAGGATCAGAACCTTGGGGGACCCCGACAGAGAAAGGAAGAGGAGAGGAGGAGGTAGAATTGTACGTGACACCAAAGGTGCATCGGGATAGGTAGGACGAGAGCTACCAAGCCACAGTCACGGAGACTGAGGGAGTAAAGTTTTTTGAGGAGGAGAGGGTGGTCAACGGTATCAAAGGCAGCCGAAAGGTCCAGAAGTAGGAGTACAGAGTAGTGTCCATTGGTTTTTGCAGTTAGTAGGTCATTTGTGAGTTTAAGAAGGGCAGCTTCTGTGGAGTGTTGAGGGCAAAATCCAGATTGAAGGGGGTCAAGAAGGTTATTCTTAAAAAGGTGGTCACTCAGTTGGTTGTAGACCAGGCGTTCGAGGAGTTTGGAGGAAAAGGGGAGCAAGGAGATAGGACATAGATTGTTAAGATCGGTAGGATCCAGGGATGGCTTTTTGAGTATGGGGGTGGCCAATGCATGTTTTAGAGCATTGGGGAAGATGCCAGAACAGAGGGAGAGATTGAAGATGTGAGTTAGAGCGTACAAGATAGAGTCAGAGGGTGACCGTAGTATTTGAGAGGGAATAGGGTCCAGCAGACAGGTGGTTACGTGGGCGTTAGAAAGGAGTTTAGCAACCTCGTTTATAGTAGCAGGTTTGAATAATCATAGTGTCGATTGTGCTTGTTGATATGGGGTGTTAACTGGGGATGATGCCTGTAGAGTGGAGATTTCATCCCGAATTGTGTTAGTCTTGCTTTTGAAGTGATTAGCAATCTCCTGGGCAGTGAGTGTGTTAGTGGGCGGAAGTGGCGGAAGAAGAAGTAGGGAGTTGACGGGGACTGGATTAAAAAGAGTGGTAAAATAGGTCTGCTTGGCAGTGTGGAGGCGAGAATTGTGTTTATGGAGGGCAGATTTGTAATGGTTGAAGTCTTTGAAAGACTTTGTCTTGTGCCACAGATGCTCAAGAGCGCGGCTACGCTTTTTGAGATTTCTGGGGTCGTCTGTTTGCCAGGGTTGTAGGGGTCGAGGCCTGATTTTGTGTGTGGTGAGGGGAGCGAGCTCGTCCAGGGTGGAGGACAGGGATTTAGTGTAGATGGCAGTGGCTTGGTTGGGGCAGGACAGGGGTAAGATTTTTTCATAGAGGTGGTCAGTAGCAGAATAGAGGAGAGAAGTGTTGAGTTGGCGAAGGTTTCTACGGGTGACGGTTAGGCGATTGGAGGGAAAGGTGGTGCAAGACAGGGGGAGAGAGAAACTAATAAGGTGGTGGTCGGAGAGGGGAAAAGGATTGTTGGAGAAGTTGCCTGGAGCGCATAGATAGGAGAAGACAAGGTTGAGGGTGTTTCCATCAGTAGATGTATTATCTCAAATCTGCTAACAGTACAAGACTTGAAATGATGCCAATAAACACTATAGGGCAAATAAACAGTTGCAAAACTGAGTAAGGCAAGCCATAGATGGTGCAAATTTCTTTCCTGCAACCACAATGCTGACAGGAGAATCACTCTTGCCAAGGAATTGTCTGCTCCCCGCCGGGAGAAGACAGTAGATATTGCTAGTGGCTATAGCAGTAATATAGCGATAATCACAAGTGAATCCGGCAGGCTAGTTGTACACAAGTTGATTGAGCAATCAGCTTGGTACATTCAGCCTGCCCACACACGGTTCAAACCGTCTATGGCCGGCCTAAGTGGAACACTGGCCTATAACTGGAAAGCCTAACTGTATTAACAGTGTTAAACTAAGTTTTAACCAGACTAACCACTGAACTGGATTATACCTAACTAAATCAATAATAATGTTCCTTAGTGCACTTTGTTAAGCTACCCCAGATACAGTATGGGTAACTGCAAGTGTTCCTGAGTGGGGTACCCATTAAAGGTGGTGGCAAAGTATCTGGTCGCCTTAATACTAACTAACTAACTAACTGGCTTACTATGGGGCCCTCTGTCGGTGGTGCACAAAAGTCAGTCTCTTTAAGAGTAAGTGGATCTATAGCTGCAGGCTACTAGGTAAGGGGCAGTCTATGCAGAGCAGAGAGGGTTAAATGTGTGTCCTCCTCTCACCACTCCTGGCAAGCAACAGGTCCTGTTCCACAAGCTTGGGGGGTTCCAGACCTGCCGACTTGGGCCTTTCCGCTTTGGTACACACGTGCACAGCCTCTGGTAAACTGCAGCAGCAAAACTATACTCCCTCGGACGAAGGCAGTCAGGCACCGGCTGCAAGACCTTTCTGTGTGCCACTCTTTTCTCTGAGGTGACTGCAGCACATCTTATAGCAGATCCTCTCAGAACACCATTCTCCCCCCAAAAGACACAGTATCTCAATCTTTGCCTGGGAAAAGCAGTGATAATCTCCCCTTCCAGTGCAAGGGATTGTGTCTCCTGTAGTTTGGCAGCCACCTATTCTCCATGGGCTCTTTGGGAACTACAACTTCCACAAGGCTCTGCGGTACAGCAAATTCCCTACTGAATCTTCCTATTGGCTCTCCATCTCCTGCCCTCTGATAGGATCTTCAAACAAGGACAGAGGCGCTTCTAAGTGCAGACTGTAAAACATTTTAATAACATCTTTAAAATCTAGAGCATGGCAACTCACAAAGGCATCTATTAAAAGTGCATGTAAGTGGTCCCAAGAGGGAACGTCAACAACTCACCGTCCCCACCAGGAAGCATCGAGTACAGTCAGGAGATGTATCTGTGGTCTGTAGCCAGCAAGACGCTGGAAGCTTCCTGGTGCCTGATGAAAGAGCGCGGTCACTTCTTGTTGTGTGAAACGCGTCGCACTTTTGATGACGTCACGCCGCCACGACACTCCACAGTGAGCTCCGATCGTCCAGTCCAGCGTCTTGCCGGCTACAGACCACAGATACATCTCCTACATGTCATATGAGTGCAGATGTAGCTGCATTATGTAAAACTATTTGTTTAATTTCTTTATATTTTAGAATGGGGTGGCTGTGCAGAATTTGACTTTCAATCATTTTTATTGAAGGAATTTACATCAAGAAACAACACATCAGTCAGCACAGCAGCCAGAATCCTGGCACATATTATCAAAAACAATGGAGAGCTAACAGAAACTGATGCCTAGGGAGTATAATACGAAAACTAAACAATAGCATACTATGCCTGCCCAGGACAAGAGCTAGGCAAATCATTATTTAGATTTCCTTTGCTAAGATTACTGCTACGACAGCTCAAGCTACTGATCAAAAAAAATATCAGGGTTCTCAATCTTATCAAAGTGCAGGGCAGTTCCCTGCATACAAAGGAAAACAGAAAAGGGAGAGAAAGAAGGAAGGAATGAAGAAAAGTAAAGGAAGAGCAGCAGAAGGAGAGAGGAAAACCCAGTAGCAAAGTAGCTCCAAAAAGACGAGAGGAGCTCCAGGCTCCCCCAGAAAAAATTACAAATACTGTAGCTGCTGACTTTTAATGAGGACACTTACCTGTCCAAGGATCCAGCGATGTCTGCACCTGAGCCTATTCTTCAATCGGCTTTGGGTGCAGGCGCTGCATCCTTAAATAAGGAAAACCGGCAATTAAGCATCCCTACTGCGCATGCACAAGTTGTGCTGCGCTTTGTGCATGGCCCTGCAGTCTGGGACCTGTGTGTGTCCCAGAAGGCTGCAGGGGGAAGGAGGAGGGGCTGAACATCCTTGTAGATCACCGCAGCATTCTGACCTGGAAGTGGGAGCGGGTACCCGCTCCCCCCTTCCCCCCAAAATGTGTCAAATGTGGCAGTGGAGGGGGGGATGCAAACAAGCAGAACTTCCCCTTTTGGGTGAAGTTCTGCTTTAAGCTCAGTGTGGCCAAGACCCCTAGAGCTTGACATAAACGTAGCTGGCCCATGGATTCCACACCGCCTTGAATCCTTTAGTTGTACCATTGACCAAATTAGTAAGGCTTTCATTAAGCATAATCCAAGATACTTTTGTCTATCCAGAGACACACATACAGAGGGTTACTACCAAGAATGGCTATGGTGAGTTTAGCAGCCAAAAGCATAAAGAAGATTACCCTTTGCTTAGACCGAGGCAGGTTCTCTACTGATTTGTTTAATAAAGCAATGCAAGCTTATTGGAGGACCAGAATCCCAAGACCTTTCGTATCAGAGCAAATACCTTATTCCAGAAGCCCCATTGCTCCTGGCACTCCCGCCATATATGATACATAGTACCAAATAATTTACACCCATGGAAACAAAGGATGAGGAGGTCAGGTACAGCCTCGAAAGAAGGAAAGGGACCATATACTACCTGGTCATTAGCTTCAACTAGGGAAATATACAGTAAACCCTTATATGCCGAGTGGAAGGAAGAGTGCCAATGCTCCACATCTTTCTCAGAGGCCACTTTCGAGTACCACGCCTACATGTAAAAAATTTGTCAGTGGAGTCAAGCAGCAGCTTGTAGATGGGTACACCATGTTTCATAAGGGGTGACTTTGGGATCCTTATTAACTGATGGGCCCAAGGAATGCAGGAAGTGGGAAATTTGATGGAATCAAAATGTTTCAGAAGGGGTTAAGGGGTGACCAATCCTGTACAGACCTTTATGCAGCCACCAGCGAAAGTCCTATGGGTCCTGACCTGGCAGGAAAGCGGGATTGGTAATAAGGTGAGATAATGGGTGAAAGGATGAAATTAGCTTGTAATTATTTCGTACTCGATTCTAAACAGCAAGAGAGTTGGATAAAGTAGGAGCCAAAATGAACGCCCTTCGACTCACAGGTTGCAGGTTAATGAAGTCCAGTGGGACCATATTAACCCCCTCTTTTCCAAAGCTATCCAATACATTTTCTCTGAACGGGCATAGACTGCTAACAGCTCGGCGACCTGAGTGGCCTGAAAGTTTTGTACCAAATGGGGAGACCCAGCCCTCCAGATGTTTTAAGGGCAAAAAGAGCCTGTTTCCACAGCCTATGACCCTTTTAACCCCAAACATAATGCATACATTTAGACTGAAATCTAAAACGATCTGAATGAACAATTGCTCTTATTGTGACCATGGCCAGATTGCCATCACTGGAGACTGCAGGCACACAACTGTAGCCCAGTGTTGCCAACTGCCTGTTATTTTGTAAAAGAAAAAACTTTTTTTTCCCCTATCTGTAAATGTCCGTGGACGGTACAAACTGTTAAAATAATCCGGCTTCCATTACGCCCCCCCCGTAGTCTTTGGGCAGTTCTCACTGGGCTGCCAGCCGTGTCTAAATTAAAGATTGCTAGAAGTGCCTAGCGTCCTAGCAACCAATGAAGTGCTTGTGCAGGCCCCGCAGCAGAGGAGGAGGAGGATGTAACTTATTCCTCCTATCCAGACTTGCTCTGCCTCCCTTCCGCCCTGCAATGGAACTGGAAGTCAGCCGAGACTCCAGAGGGGGGACCCACCAGGAGAACACTGATGTAAGGGGAGAATGGGGAGGAGCACGCTGTATGGCAGCCAGGGAGTGAGGTTATGGGGGTGACAGGCTGTGGCTGTAGTGACAACAGTGCAGGCTCTTCATGCTGTGTGTGGGGGACTGATGGCAGCCCGCTATGCAGAGATTTGGAGTGCTGTCTGTGGGGGATTGAGGAATTGCAGTCCACTATGCTGGGACCTGTCATGCCCTCTGTGGGGGACTGAGGAGTCCTCAGTTCCCCACAGAGGGCACAACAAGTCCCGCAGTACGGTCTGGAAGTGGTTAAGGCTGTCTCAGTCAGACAAAATAATATATTTTTTTGTGCACAAAAGCATAGGCAATGCTGAGGTGTCCTGAGGTGTATTTGTGTCTGTGAGGCTGCGTCTTTGAGGCTGTCAGTTGTGGTACAGTAATTAGGAATATTTTGTGAGTACAAGGACTGTGGTATATGTGTGCAGTGTACATAGCGGCTAGGCACAGATTCTGTTTAATGAGCCCCTTCACTGTTTGAAAAAAAACTGCCCATGCATATGATTTGCCAAACTTTTTATCCCGGGAGTGCCCCAGGTCTTTCATCACCCCAGTCATGCTCACATTTTGTCACTCTGATTTCAGATTGCAGAATACTTATTATAAGTACAGTACTGTTAATGTTTACATATAGTTTATACCAGCCTTTCTCAACTTTTTCAACACCGAGGAACCCTTGAAATTATTCTCCGGTCTCGGGGGAACCCCTGTTAAAAATTAAAAATCTACAACTCATGATACATTAGTGTGATGGTCAATGGGCAGAATGCTCCTTACACTTGTGGTCATTGGGAAGAATTACCCCCTTACAGATAGATAAAAAGATCAATGTGTCATTGGGAATTTATCTGAGAGGTAGAAATTGAACATTGCTCAAGGAACCCCTAGCAACCTCTGGAAGAATCCTGGTTGAGAAACCCTGGTTTATACTGTTTAAATATTGATTGTCTTAGTTTATAATAGTAGTTTTTGTCATATTCTAGGGTGCCAGTAAAAAAGGTGTTCCGTCAGTATATTTTTCATGTTTTGTCAGTAAAAAAAGTTGTGGGGGTTGGCAACACTGCTGCAGGCACCCAAGGAAACATTCCTTTGCTGGGATCAATCCTTTTGCACTTAAAATATTGTGACATTGTATATATAAGTTTATATAAAATTACTGTATTGCTAATTACATTGGAGAACATCTGACTATACAATGCCTATACAAAGAAAGCCATCCGTTTGCCCACATCGTCTGTAGATTTAGGCCTACTAAGTTTATTGGTAAATCTGGTACTGACTTTGAGGTTTTCTTTTTTACATTTATCTGCAAATGACTTTGATATATATTTTTTTTATATCAGTAATAATGATATAGTGCTAGTGATAGGAACTGCAGTAAACTACCTCGGAAAGGGCTCTTTGTGTTTTATAGCTTGATTTACACGGTGTTGCCAATGCTTTAATTGTGTACTATCTGTGCAATAAATGATAGGAAGTGCTCTCATGCTCCCAAAATTAAGTAGTTTAGCAGCACTCCGTCTCCTGGGATCTTCCTTGGCTTCTAGCCTACAGGAGGTAACCTTTCTTACAACTACAGCAACAGGAAACTGAGCTGGCAGCCTCTTCCCCTTCTGACTTGTCTGTCGCAGACATACTTCCACATGGGTCCCAGTGTTTAGAATGTTAACAGGGGGTCTGTCTGTACATATGTTTGAAAAGAGTCATTTTTGTTGTCTAGATGAAGAGTGTTTTATCAAAAACAAAATAAAAATGGTTGACATTGACTGGGCCAATGATTTTCTTTGCAACTGTAACCAGCTGATTGCTAACCAAGTAATAGCAAATTAAAATATAACAATAAGCAAAACTTTTTTTCATTTTGGATAGAGTAAGGGTGGGTTATAACCCCTGCCATTGCAGAGATTTCCCTTTACTCCCTGTCCCATAGCCAAACAGGAAGTGAGAGAAAATCCCTTTAAATTAAGGGAATTCCTTGGGGACCCCCAGGTCAGCAGAACTAGTGTCTCCATTGGAAGTTCTATAGCTATTCTGGGAACTCAGCCAGCTCTCCTCCAATGATCAGACTTGTCCTGACCCACCCCCCCCCCCCACCTCACAGCCATTCACTGGATAGCTCAGTCTGCTACTGCTTCTCCTCCCCCCAGCTCTCATGCAGCTGAGAACAGAGGGAATGTGGTCACTTATAAAAGAAAGGGGAAAAGGGTATATATATATATTTTAAATCCATGCACAAATGTTTTGCCTTTCATTTGTAATTTACACTAGGTGGGTTACAAGGTGATCATTTACAACCACTTTAAATCCTGAAGCAAAGTGGTGTCATCAATAGCAGACCAGTTTATTCTAGCCTAAAAAAGTTTAACTTTCTAAAGCAAAATGTATAGGGTAGGAAAAAAAAGAAGTTCAAAAGCAAAGAAAATAAGGATCATTGAGCAGGAGAACCTTTCATTATGACGGAAAATCATTTTACAAGAATTGTGTTCGCACACTTTCGTGAAATCAGATTGTATCATTTGATGCCCTAAAATAGTGCAATAACTGTTAGGGCCCATTCACACAGGGGCGACTTGAGTCACCTCAAGTCGCACCAAGTCGCTTGACATGTCAAATCCCATTCAAATGAATGGGATCCGTCTTAATGCACGCTACTGAGAAGCTCCCACTTCAAAAAAAGTTTACTGCGTGATTCCAAGGTGACTTCTATCCAACTTGTGCCCATAGAAGTCAATGGAAGTCGCCTCCAAGTCGGATTCCCATCTTAATGCAAGCGACTTTACAGTGAAAAGAATAGAATTTTATTTGGGGCAATCCCCTCCCTCCCTTCTCTGATTGGCATAAGGCATAAGTTGTGTTGTAAGTCGCACTGCAATTGCCTAGCAAAGTCGTGCCGAAGTCGGATCACCCCTGTGTGAATGGGCCCTCATGGTTTTGAAATACTGTATCCTTAGTACCAGGTCGATAATAGCATAGATTAGAATTCACATTAGAGAAAAACTATAGTATTATAGTTTCTGTATGAAATTTTCAGCTGAGCGTCTCAATGAGGCCATGTCTCCTACAGAGCAATGGTGATGAATTAGTAACCCACAGGAACCATGACACATTTCAGTTTATTGAAGTCAAACCAGTGAATGCTAAAATCAGATTGCTTGTTTTGGGTTATGGTGCCTTGTATATTGCTATTTGCTGTTCAACAATCCAGCTGATATTGCAAATAATTCCAGGAATTGAGTATCATCATTACATCTTAAAATGTCTCTAAAGGCAAAACTTTTCTTTTTTAGTTTTGAATAGAGTGGAGATGGATTACAGCCGCCCTTGTCAGTTTTTATTGCTGTCTGTGTCACCGTTGAGGAGATTCACCCTCTCTATTTGTCCTGTTTACCATTATCATCAAAAGTGTAAAAGGAAATCCAAAACTTTGAGTTGACACCAAAACTGGAATGGAGGGGAAATCTTTCAATGGGGACTAGTTTTGGTGACACCCTGGGATTCTCTCACTTCACTTCCTGTTTTGGTAATGGGACAGGAAGAGAAGGGAAACCTATCCAATGGGAAATAGATGTAAAAAAAAAGCTACCAGGAGTTATAATCCTCTCTTACTCTATCCAAAATAAACAAAAAACACTTTAAAGTAAGTTAGCATCTTATGCAAAATACCACCAGGCTCATTCACAAAGTGCTACTTGACAGATTAATCTATCATTAACCATGGCCTGTGGGCTCCTCCATTCTATAGTGAAATCTGCTATTAGAAATATTTGCAAAAGACAGGAAAGGCACCATGCCGTAAGATGGTGGTAATGAACTGGGGTTGATATACTAAAGACTAATAGACTGTAGGTGCCCACTGAAAGTGCAGTTGCTCCAGAGTTAGTAAATTGGGTAAGGCTTCACTGTGCAAACAGTACCCAATCACGTGCAAGGAAAATTAAAAAAGCAGCATTTTTGCTTGCACGTAATTGGATGATGGAAGCCAGCAGAGCTTCTGCTCATTTACGAAGCTCTGGAGCAACTGCACTTGCAGAGTTCAACTGCACTTTGCAAAATGCACAGTCTTTTTGCCTTTAGTAAATCAACCCCACTGACATATTTTAATGAATGAGACTATGGCCCAATTTACTAATGCATTAAGTAGACCGAAGTAAAGGTGGTAACCACAAGCATCTAATTATGTACATGGACTTGGATTTTTTGTTGCCCATAATTGGATGTCTAAGGTTAACACACAGTTACATAGTTACTTATAGTTAGTCAGGTTGAAAAAAGACACAAGTCCATCTAGTTCAACCAAAAAAAAAAAAAAAAAAATATATATATATATATATATATATATATATATATATATATGTATATATATATAAAACCATCAATCCCATATACACAATCATTCACCCACACTTGATCCATGGGAAGGCAAAAATCCCCAGCAAAGCATGATCCAATTTGCTATAGCGGGGGAAAAAATTCCTTCCTGATCCCCTGGATCAACTTTACCTATAAATGCTAGTAGCCAGTTATGTTATGTACATTAAGGAAAGAATCCAGGCCTTTTTTAAAGCAATCTATTGTGCTGGCCAAAACCACCACTGAAGAGAGTCTATTCCACATTTTCACAGCTCTAACTGTGAAGAAACCTTTCCGTATTTGGAGATGAAATCTCTTTTCCTCTAGAAGTAAAGAGTGCCCCGTTGTCCTTTGTGATGACCTTAAAGTGAATAACTCAACACCAAGTTCACTATATGGACCACTTATGTATTTGTACATGTTGATCATATCCCCCTTAATCTCCTCTTCTCAAGAGAGAATAAATTCAGTTCCTCTAATCTTTCCTCATAGCTGAGCTCCTCCATGCTAGACATGTGCGGTTAGTTTCGTTCCGAATTAAAATTCGGATGAATTTTCGCTTTTCGGCAATTCAGATGTATGCATAACTTTTATCTACATTAACCAGTTGCCGACTTCCCGTTGGCACTGCTGCGCGAATCGCCATAACTGTACGGCACTTGCGCCCGTGGGTAGAGAGCGCATACGCGTGCTCCCGCCGTGCCCGCGGCAATTGGATTTGCTTCAGAACTGATCAATCTACAGGCCCAGACTAATGGTTTCTGGTCTGGACCTGCTGATCAGCCCTGGCGAATGAAATGCCTCCTCTGCCTGTGTAATGTAAACACAGGCAGAGGAAATGATGCAATCTCCCTTCCTGGAGCCCTTTTCAGTTACAGTGTCCTGGAGCCCCTTTCAGTTACAGTGAGGGAGAGAGAGCATCTAAATGTGAGTTGCACAACACTACACTGACACCAGGACACGTTAGGTACACAATTAACCATTTGATCATCCCCTGATGCCCCCCAGTTAACCCCTTCACTCCTGTCACTGTGTCACTTAGTGCATTGATCAGATTTTTCACTGATCACTGTACTTGTGTCACTAGTGACAATAAATCACTTTAGGGTAGGTAGTAGTAGACCCAGGTGCCCCCCCTTAACCCCCCCAATAAAGGTTTTAACCCCTTGATCGCCCCCTGTCACCAGTGATCACTGTATTAGTGTCATGGGTGATGCCAGTTAATTAGGTTAGGTTTTTATTTTGTCAGGGTACCCGTGGTTTATACCTAATAAAGGTTTTAACCCCCTGATCGTTTTTGGATTGGATTAATTGACCGTAGTGGGTACTGTGATTAT
>BLSH010517669.1:1399452-1426484 GCA_018402905.1 Glandirana rugosa | reverse complement strand
CCAATTTTGGAAATAATCCATATATGGCACCCATGGGACTGTTTTATTTTTTGATTGGATTGATTGACCGCAGTGGGCACTGGTCACAACGGTTGACAGGCATTTAAATGCCTGTCGGGCATTTTTGTCCCGTCAAAAAAAACCCACAGGTATTTTCAGGCATCGTCGACTTTTCACGGTCATTTTTGCCGCCGGTAACCGAGGCCAGTCTCGACGTGTACACGTTAATGCCTTTAGGGACTTGCCACTCACTCTTCTAGGCTAGGACTGGGACTCTGCTCAACCTGCTGGTGAGGAGGACGACGGTCGATCACGGAGACGGGTCGGGTAGACGGGGCTGGGCAGAGGCACTAGCTGGCAGCAGGAGGAGTGGTCGTCCAACTCGTCTCAGGGTCAGGATCGGATCTTCTCACTCACCGTTCAGGGATTTCCGTAATTGCACATGTGCAGCTCTGACCGGAGCCAATGGCCGCCGTTTTTACTGGCACTTTTCAGCTGCTACGGACTTTTATGGACACCCAAAAAAAACTGCCCTGTTTTTACGGGCTGTCCGTAAATTTACGGACAGTTGGCAACACTGGTCACGGGTGACGCCAGTTAGTTAGGTTAGTTTTTTATTTTGTCAGGGTACCCACGGTATATACCTAATAAAGGTTTTAACCCCCTGATCACCCGGCGGTGACCTCAGTTTTAGCATCAAGGTACCCACTGCATATAACTAATAAAGGTTATGCCCCCTGATCGCCCCCCCCAGTTAACCCTTTCACCCCCTGTCACTGTGTCACTTAATATAGTGTTCAGATTTTACACTGATTACTGCACTAGTGTCACTTATGACACTAAATCGCCTTAGGGTAGTCAGTAGTAGGTAGTAGTAGGCCCAGGTAAGTATAGATGCCCCCCATTAACCCCCATAATAAAGGTTTTAACCCCTTGATCACCCCTGTCACCAGTGATCACTGTATTAGTGTCACAGGTGACGCTAGTTAGTTAGGTTAGTTTTTATTTTATCAGGGTACCCGCCGTTTATACCTAATAAAGATTTTAACCCCCTGATCACCCGACAGTCAGGTTTTAGCATCAGTTAGGGTCAGCGTAAATACCAGGCAGGGTCAGATTAGTCAGGTACTCTAACACGCACACACACACTAACTAGGTTCATTACTAGTATAAAGATATAAAAAGTTGCGCAAAGGAAAAAGTAACCACAGCTGCTGTTAATCCACTAGACATATAGGGGTTGATTTACTAAAACTGCAAAATTCAAAATCTGGTGCAGTTGTGCATGCTAGCCAATCAGCTTCTAACTTCAGCTTGTTCAATTAAGCTTTGGCAATAAAACCTGAAAGCTGATTGGCTAGCATGCAGCGCTGCACCAGATTTTGCACCCTCCAGTTTTAGTAAATCAACCCCATAGTGTGGGTACTGAATAGAATATAAAAAACAGCGTGAAAAAAACACAAAACAAACTCAAAATGTGTTATAAAACCAAAATAGTGACAAAACACATATTAGTGTGCAAAAATGGTGCAAAATTCATGGAAGCCCATATGAAATGGATTGTAAGGGCTTAAAGTGGTTGTAAAGTCCTGCCCCCCCTCTCCTCTCCCAAAAAAAAAAAAAAAACCTGCAAAGCAAAGGCATAATGAGCTAGTATGCAGCATACTAGCTCATTATGAAATACTTACCTTGGAATGAAGCTGTTGCAGCAGTCTCGGCACACAGCTGTGACCGGCGATATCCTTCTTCCGGGTCTGCGGCTCTGTCCAATCACAGCACGGGTTCTTGAGGTGAGAAAAAATGGTAGATGTACACTTACCAGATAAGGTGGCCCTAAATAACCGTATGGCTAATAGGTCAAACAAGCTTATATGGGAATGGTCCCAAAGGGTTCAAGATGTAGGTTCCAGGTGCAGGTTCCAAAGCACAGGATCTTGTGGTGGTGAGTCAGAATGTCAGACAGACAAACCATGACATCCAGGACATCTCAAAGCAATCCCACTCACAGCCAAATGGTGATGCATATATGGTAGAAAAAAGGCTCCAAGTAGTGTGATATTGAACAGGAGGTTTATTTTAAAAGGTACAATGCCTTACGTAAAAGGTAAAATATAGCCGGCTAATAGTGATAAAATAGAAAAGCTGTAATGGCCATGTGGTCCTGATGCAAGGACCGAATGCAAGAGATGCTGAGATGCAAGAACCGCAGGGCTCTCGTATGGAGCAGAGAGCCAGTACTAGTGCCGCTCATCCTTCTGGTGACCTGGCAATAACCAGCGGCCTAGTACATCCTGGTCATACAACCAGCACTTCAGTAACACTTGGTGATATAACGAGTCCCATAGGTGCGGTTCAAGCTGGTGTGGCTAGCACAAGTAATGTCCCACAGCCACGAAGAATACAAACACAGGCCTGCAGAGCCCATAGTGCCCTTCCTGCTGCATATGCTAACCCTTATTGGCAACCCACCACTTCTGCAGTGCCCATACTTCCCCCATTCACTGGCCAACCCAGCATTCAGGTGGAAACAGTTGATTTTACGGCCCTTGCTTTTTATTCACTGTTTGTCAAGGAAGATCTCTATAGATCTATTGTGGACCAAAACAATTTGTATGCTGGTCAATTCATTGCCACTAATCTCCATTTGACACCTTTTAGGGTTCCAGAATTTAAGACCTTTCTGGGCCTTTCCCTCCTCATGGGCAGTTGCAGTCATATTTGGTCCACTGACCCAATTCATCATATGCCCGTGTTCTCTGCTTCCATGGCCAGGACACGATACGAGCAGATCTTCAGGTTCATGCATTTTAATGACAATGAACTCTGTCGTCCACGGGGTGACTCTGAATATGATTGGCTCCATAAAATTCGGCCCCTCATAAAGCACTTCAAGCAACAATTCGCAGCCTTGTTTATTTCTGATCCAGTTGTCTGTGTAGACGAGTCCCTGATTACATTTTCTGGCCATCCTGCTTTCAAACAGTTTCTCCCCAGCAAGCGTGCCAGATACGGGGTTTCTCTTTCCCATCTCAGAAAGTTGGGAGGTATAAGTAGGTAAAGTGCTAGGACATAAACCTGTGTTTATCAGTGGCGTACCCCAAAGTTCAGTGTTGGGACCCTTAGGGCACTTTCACACAAGCGGATCGTTCAGGTCCGCCTGTCAGTTTTTCAGACAGACCCGAACGGACGCTCCATTGTCCTCTATGGAGCGACGGATGTCAGTGGTGACCTGTCCGCTGACATCCAATCCGCTCCGATCCGCCAAAAACAGACGGATGGAAAGTCTATTTTCCATCCGTCTGGCGTATCGGATTGGATGAACCCATGTTCATCTGATCCTCCGTAGAGGAGAATGGAGCTGTGACAGGTCAGTCTCTGCACTTAGTGCAGAGACTGTCCTGTCATCCGCCGGATGGATCCCCGCTGAGCAGCGGAGCCCGTCAAAAAGGGCTTCGCTAGTGTGAAAGGGGCCTTACTTTTTAATATCTTTATAAATGACATTGGGTTTGGGATTAAAAGCACCATTTCAGTGTTTGCAGAGGACACCAAGTTACACAGTGGAATAACATCTTAACAGGATGTCTTCAACATACAAGCCGACCTCAATGCACTGTTTAATTGGGCGACTATGTGGCAGTTTTAACCACTTCAGCCCCGGAAGGATTTACCCCTTAATGACCAGAGCACTTTTTTACAATTTGGCACTGCACTGCTTTAATTGGTAATTGTGCGGTCATGCAATGCTGTACCCAAACTAAAAAAAAAAAGTGTGCCGGCAAAGAACACACCACATGCCACATTCCCGGTTACGTGGATCAAGAATTAGTAAGCAAAAAATGATTGCCTTTACCCGCAAGTTCTTTTCCATCACTATGCTTCCTTAATATTGACTTTTTTTAATAATGATGTGATAATAAAAAGGATTAGGTGAATGGATTAATGTAATGCAGCCTCAAACTTTTTAATACAGAGGGACTCTTAAAAGTAGATTTCATGTCTTGGGGAACCTCTACAAAATTATTACATCTCTGGATCAAGGCTCAACTGCATGGTCAGTAAATATTCAAGATAATAATACAAAAAAAATAAAGAATGCACTGCATCTAGCATATTTCATGCTCCCCTGTTCCATAAGAAAGTAGTAACAATCATGAAATGGAAAAAAATAATTATGGCCACAAAAGCTGTGAAAATTGTAATACCCTCCACATTGGTGTCAGTGGAAAAGTGCCTTCTTATATTGGTAGTTGTTGTAGTTACATTACATTGGAGGCTAATGGGAGAAAGACCAGTTATATTAATGGTTAGTAGAAGAAGAACACGTTTACATTAATGACCAGTGGGAAAACTGCTTCCGTTATCCTCAGCTAAAAAGATAATTAATATCAGTAGTTACTGGGAGCTGGAAACTCTTTATTACTCAAGGAACCCCTGGCAACCTCTGGAGGAGCCCCTGGGTTCCATGGAACCCTGGCTGAGAAATCCAGAAGTCTTATGATGCATTTTGTAGTTATGTATTGCATTTATTATAGAGGTCTACACATCTGTCTAAAAAGAGGGAAAACTGAAAAGAGGGACAGAGGGATTTAGTTCTAAAAGATAGACAGTTAGGAGGTACAATATGTCTATTTCACTTTTTAGTAAATCAAGTTCTATAAAACTTACATCCAATGAGTATCATTTCAGGACATTGCATTTGTATCAGTAGTATCATGTTTATGGTAAGAGCTTGGGGAGAGTTCTTTGTATATTTATACACTTTGGAAAGTGTAAGTGTCTGCTATGTCTTCAATGATGGAGAATTTCCCTGCATCCCCTGCCCAGTGGACTTAAGCAGCCAACCATGGTTATAAAACTTAAATCTCTCAGCTGATAAGAATATTCTCTGTGTTTATGTAATGTCTACTCCCCTTTAAATGAACAGATTGTTATCATGTATATTAATAGTAACATCAACAGTGTATGTGTGTGAAAAGAAACAAAGTCCGGGCCTGGTGTTCAATATAATAACACAGTCATAATCTACTACAATGAAAAAAAAAACAAAAGCCATAAAGCGGAACTCCAGGTAAACAGCAAATGCAAAGTTGTAATACCTATTTGAGAGTTGGTTAACCCGTTGATGAATTTGTATTCATTTTATTCATTCAATCCTGAGATTTACACAGTCCTGCCAAACAGTAGAGCTTAAATATACGGCAGCAAGGTGGCACTGCCGCTCCAGATCACATACCTAGTATGTGATACGACACTTCCGGGTTGGGGGCGCGCAAGGAACTGATCTGCGGGTACCACGGGCTCAATGTCTGCCGTCACCTGCCGATTATCGAGCACAAAGTGCTGCATGTAAACAAGGTAGATTGGCGTTCTGTCAGTAGGAAAGGTATGGGTCCTGTGTTCCTGCATAGCAGGGACAAGGATCCATGTCTTGCCCTAGTAAAAGCACCTAAAAAAACACAGGCTAGGCACGCAGTTAACCCTTTGATCGCCTCTGATGTTAACCTCTTCCCAGCCAGTGTCATTAGTACAGTGGCAGTGCATATTTTTTAGCACTGATCACTGTCCCCATAAAGTGTCAAAAGTGTTAATTAGTGTCAGAATGTTACTACCATTATGAGTTAAAAATATATATATAAATAAATAAAAATATCCCATAGTTTGTAGGCGCTATAATTTTTGTGCAAAACAATCAATATACGCTTATTGGGATTTTTTTTCTAAAAATATGTAGCAGAATACATATTGGCCTACATTGATGATGATTTTTTTTATTGGATATGCTTTATAGCAGAAAATAAAAATATTGCTTTTTTTTTTTCAAGATTGTGGGCCTTTTTTTGTTTATAGCGCAAAAAATACCACCAAAAAAAACCTCTATTTGTGGGGAAAAAAGGACATTTAATAGACACTTTCATAGGGTCTCCAAAAATGCCACTGCATTTTGAGAGACTCGAACCTGGAACCGTTACAGTTACAGTTACAGTTTAGTTACAAAAAAAGGTGTACAAGAAAAAATAAAAAAATAAAATAATTTTTTTTAACCACTTCAGCCCCGGAAGGATTTCCAGCTTTAGGACCGGAGCCCTTTTTGCGATTCGGCGTTGCGTCGCTTTAACTGACAATTGCGCGGTCCTGCGATGTTGTACCCAAACGAAATTTGCGTCCTTTTTTTCCCATAAATAGAGCTTTCTTTTGGTGGTATTTGATCACCGCTGCGTCATTTCTGATCGCCGCTATAAACAAAAGAAGAGCGACAATTTTGCAAAAAAACCCAAATTTCTTACTTTTTCCTAAAATACAAATCCAAAAAAAAAATATAAAAAAACATTTTTTTTCACCGTTTTTGGCCAATTTATATTCTTCCTCATATTTGCGATAAAAAAATCGCAATCAGCGTTTATTGATTGGTTTGCGCAAAAGTGGTCGCGTTTACGGATGATGAGAATTCATTTTTGGGGTTTTTAATTTTTTTTTATTTTTTACTAATAATGGCGGCGATCTGTGATTTTTTGCGGTACTGCGATATTTCAGCAGACATGTCGGACCATTTTGACACTTTTTTGGGACCATTGGCATTTATACAGCGATCAGTGCTATAAAAATGCACTGATTACTGTGTAAATGCCATTGCCAGTGAAGGGGTTAACCTGCAGGGGGCGCTCTAAGGGTTAACTGTGTTCCCTGGGCGTGTTCTTACTGTATGGGGGACTGCCTATCTGGGGAAGGGAAGTGGTCACAGCCTTCACGTAAAGGAAGGCTGTGATCACAGCCCTTCCCCCTCACACAGAGCGGAGGTCCGTGTTTACATACACGGACCTCCGCTCCTTCGCTCTGGGGGGGCCATCGCGGGAAGCCGGCGGCAATCGAAGCCGCCGCACCCGCTCCCTGGCCCCCCCTGGACACAGTGAGCACGCGGGCGCGCCTCCGGCGGCGCGCGCGCGCTCACTAAACTCGTTCCCGCAGCCGCCGTCGTATGACGGCGATTTGCGGGAACGAGCCACTTTGCCGCCGTCGGATGCCGATCGGCGGTCGGCAGGTGGTTAAAACAACAAAAAAACAAAGAAAAGTTAAAAAATCAAAAAAATATAAAATATAAAAGGCAAAAATAGTTGTCATTTTCTTGTTGTGTTCTCTCTATTGTTCTCTCTCTATTCTCTCTCTATTGTGCTCTCCCTATTGTTACTGTATTTTATGCATAACTGTAATATTTTGTTACTGTGTTTTATCATGTTTTCTTTGCAGGTATGTAATTTTTCTAATTACTTACTGTTTACTGTTTTTTATTGTTATTCATTTTCTTTTCAGCTACACCATTCAGCTGCAGTACTGATTTATCTATCTTGACAGCAACATTGTTTGCTCCCACGATACGTAAATCAGCGACTTCAATGCTGTAGGAGGTGATTTCACCACCACAGTTAAAAAAAGAGCATATATGCCGAAGCATAGGGGCAGGGGTGGACAGGTGCTTCAGCATATATTTTTAGAACGGTGCTATGCCCATCATTAGAAGTGGGTGGATGCAGGGCAGTTTCCTAATGGTGGGCATACCCACTGATTGATTGATTCTCTTTTTTCATTCACAGGCTGCATGAAAAAAAAGGACATTACAATATATGCCCAACAAGGACCAGCGACGTACTGGTATGTTGTTGGACTTTGAGTGGTTATACTGCAATGATGCCTGCAGGTATAGGTATCATCTTGCTAGGCTGCTTCTACAAGCAGTGAAAGGGAATGTCCCCCCCCGCGCGTGCTCCGTCTTCCATGGTTTTCTTGGGCTCTCCTGTACCATCGGGAAAACCGAGAATGCAGCTGGTGGTTCCGTTAGCTGAAGACTAAAATGGCTTCAATCATCTCTATGGCCTATGAAACCAGAGACTATGGGCATTTCATGCCTTAAGTTTCCTGGATATAAACAGAGCTATTGGGAAATTGGGAAAGCAATCTTGGTGTGATCAGATGCTTCAAGGGCTGAGGAAAGATCTAGAGTTTAATAGACCCCCTGTGTTAGCAATAAAAATGATTTTTAAAAAATGAAAGGGAGAGTGTAAAAACAAAATAAAAAGCAATATGAATAATTAAAAAAAAAAAAAGCACTCCTGTCCCCCTGTTCACGGGCGCAAAGATGAAGGCAAGCATCAGTCACGTGTTGTATGTAAACAACAATTGCACCATGTGAGGTATCACCGCGAACATCAGATCGAGGGCAGTAATTCTAACAGTAGACCTCCTCTGTAAATCTAAAGTGGTAACCTGTAAAGGCTTTTAAAAACGTATTTAGTTTGTTGCTGCTGCGCGGGTGTGCGCAATTTTCAAGCATGTCATGTTTGGTATCTATGTACTCGGCATGAGATCATCTTTTATATTCCACCAAACATTTGGGTAATATAGTGTGTTTTTGTGCATTAAAATTCAAAAAAGTGTTTTTGTTTCCCAAAAAAATCGCTGTGCGAATACTTTGTGAAAATAAAATTGCAACACCCACGATTTTAATCTGTAGGGCCTCTGCTTTAAAAACATATAATGTTTGGGGGGGTTCAATGTAATTTTCTAGCAAGAAAAAATATATTTTTTCATGTAAACAAAAAGTGTCAGAAAGGACTTGGTGGTTCAGGTGGTTAGAAGAGTGGGTGATGTTGGGCATAAAATGTCAGGAGAGTTCAACCCCCCCCCCCCAAATGACCCTTTTGTGGAAATTAGACCCCCCCTATCTATTTGCTGAAAGGCATGTGCTCACCATGCCTCTCAGGAAATAGCTTGGGATGTCTACTTTCCAAAATTGGGTCATTTGGTGGTGGTCGGGTTGTGCTATCTTGACATTTCAGGGCCTCTGAAACTGTGATAGGTAGGGAGGGAGTAAAAAAATATGCACTTAGAGAGCCTGAAGGCGGTGCTTGGTTTTTCGGGGTCTTGTACGCAACTAGACCGCCAAAAAGTCTCACATATGTGGTATCCCCGTACTCAGGAGAAGCAGCAGAATGTATTTTGGGGTGTAATTTCACATATACCCATGGCATGTTTGAGCAATATATCATTTAGTGACAACTTTGTGAAAAAAAAATTTAATTTCCCGAAACTTGTGGCAAGATATAAAATATTCCATGGACTCAACATGCTTCTCAGCAAATAGCTTGGGGTGTCTACTTTCCAAAATGGGGTAATTTGGGGGAAGGGGGGGTTGTGCTATCTGGGCATTTCATGCCTCCAAATCTGTGATAGGTAGTGAAAAGTGAAATTAAAAATTTACGCCCTTAGAAAGCCTGAAGGCGGTGATTGGTTTTTGGGGTCCTGTACACATCTAGACTGGCAAAAACCTCACACACGTGGTATCCCCTTACTCAGGAGAAGCAGCAGAATGTATTTTGGGGTGTAATTTCACATATACCCATGGCATGTGTGAGCAATATATCATTTAGTGACAACTTTGTGGGAAAAAAATAAAAATAAATACATTTTGTCATTTTCCTGAAACTTGCCAAAATATAAAATATTCCATGGACTCATCATGGCTCTCAGCAAATAGTTTTGGGTGTCTACTTTCCAAAATAGGGCCATTTGGAGGGGGGGATGCTATCTGGGCATTTTGTGGCCTCCGAAACTGTGATAGGTAGTGTGGAGTGAAATCAATAGTTTACTTCCTTAGAAATCCTGAGGGCGGTGATTGGTTTTTAGGGTCCTGTACCTTTTTTATATTTTGGGGTGTAATTCCACATATACCCATGGCATGTGTGAGCAATATATAATTTCAGTGACAACTTTGTGTATTTTGTTTTTTTTTAATATTCAATGGGCTCAACATGCCTCTCAGCAAATTCCTTGGGGTGGCTGCTTTCCAAAATGGGGTCATTTGGGTGTGGGGGGTTGTACTGTCCTTCCATTATAGTACCTCAGGAAATAAAATAGGCAGTCATAAAATAAAAGCTGTGTAAGTTCCAGAAAATGTACCCTTGTTGTTTGTAGACATTATAACTTTTGCACAAACCAATAAATAAACACTTATTGACTTTTTTTTTTACCCGAGACATGTTACTGAATGCATTTTGGCAAAAATGTATGACTAAAATTGAGTTTTTTGTATTTTTTTAATAACAAAAAGTAGAAAATAGCATTTTTTTTCAAAATAGTTGGTCTTATTTCATTTATATTGCAAAAAATAAAAAATTCAGAGGTGATCAAATACCACCAAAAGAAAGCTCTATTTGTGGTAAAAAAAGGACACAAATTTAGTTTGGGTACAGCACTGCATGACTGCGCAATTACCAGTTAAAGCAGTGCAGTGCTAAATTGTAAAAAGTGCTCTGGTCATTAAGGGAGTAAATCCTTCCGGGGCTGAAGTGGTTAAAGCCCAACACCACTTCTTATTTAAAGCACTGTCCCCTGCAGATAAATTTAGGGACTGCCCTCAGAAACTGGGGACATCTGGTCACCTTACTGTAAGATCCCAATTAGAATAGATGGATAAAAAAAAAAAGTGAACAGAAAGTGGCAGTATCACCTCCTGAACACCTGTGAACCACGGTTTGAAAAGTGATCTACCATGGATCACTTTTTTAAGGGCAGCAACATTTGCTGAAAGGGGCCTGGCCTTTGAAAATATGTGTGGGTCTGGTTTATTAAAAGTCTTACATATATATTGTAAATTTGCATCAGACCCCACCCTCAAGAAGTTTACAATCTAAGGTCCCTAACTCATATTCATATGCTAGGACCAATTTACCAGCATGTCTTTTAAAGGAAACCCACACAGGCAGGTAGTGCAATAGTTGGGATTTGAACCGACGTAGCTAGTACTGCTAGGCAGAAGCACTAACCACGTAGACACTGTGCTGCCCAATTATTTGAAGTGCTGTTTTTTTATTTATTTTTTTAGATGTCCTGCCATGAATGTTTTGAAGTGCACACAGATACAGATTACTTCACCCCATTTCAATTTCACACTTAAAGTGCAACTTTAATTAAGAAAAAATAAAATTACAAACAGGTAGGCTTTTTTAATACAGAAGAGACATACAGGGGCTGATTTACTATAGACTGTGCATTTTGCAAGTACAGTTGCACTCTGCAAGAGAATTTGCTCCAGAGCTTAGAAAACGAGGGGCAGTTCTGCTGACTTCCATCATCCAATTATGTGCAAGCAAAAATGTTGTTTTTTTTTATTTTCCTTGCACGTGATTGGGTATTATTTGCAGTAAATGAAGCTTTGCCTCCTTTCGTAAGCTTTGGAGCAAATTCTCTAGCAAAGTGCATTATTGCCTTTAGTAAATCAACCTCACTATGTCTCTTCCATATTAAAGTATTCTTACCTGCTTGTTTGCACTGTACACTGAGCTGTACATGTGTGTAGGCGGGGCCTGGGGCTGTGATACCCAATCTTGGAGAGATCACTCACAGTCCGAGGAATTGTCTATAATCACCTGATGAAGTCACGTTACGTGACGTAACACGTAGGGCTTTTCTGGACCAGAAGTGATATTGGAAGTCTTTGCTTTACATTGTATCTGCAGTTGCCAAGCAGTTTTCTACTATTTTAAATGTAAGAGTTACTATTTTAAATAAATGTCATTATTTTAATTACTACACTATGTGAGGTTACTTTGCTTCACTCCATATATGAATACTGCGTGGTGAACTGAGTCTTAAAGGGACCATAACAAGGATATTCACCAACACCCCTTAAGATACTAAATAACCCTAGGAACCAGGCCAGGATGGATGGTATATGGCAAAAATACATTTGATTACTCACTAAGTTGAGAGTTCTGTGAGCACAGAGGTGACACAAGGAGGGAAAACACACCACTTATTATATTGTATGTCACCTGAGAAGCGCTTTATTTAGGAACCAGCAATCATTTTATTATATCATGGAATATGAACTGTCACTGACTTTGAGAGTCATTCACCTGCACTTGTTTACGAACTGCACTATTGAAATGCACTTTATATGTTATATTATATGATATTGTTCACTATTTGATGATACACATTTACTACTGAGTTTGTGCAACGTCCTTTTTCACTATTAGTATCCCATGCTTAACCTGTTTACCAGTGGGCAGCTTCTGCTGGAGGGGTGGCAAACTGCAGAACAAGAGGGTACTTACACTAACCCTTCTTGATCAAGAACCTCTCCCTGTGCTGATTACTTTCCCTAACAAATGAGGGTCTCTGTCCCTTGCCTATCCACTCACTCGAGACATGCTCAAATGGTGCAGGCACCCTAATTTATAGAGCCCCATACCAAAATGGTTTCCAGAGGTTATCAGAAGCTGCACCATCCAATCAGACAAATGCAATCGCATTGAAATCTATGAAATCTCTCAAAGAACAATTTTCCCCAAAAGATTCAGCTTGATCTGTATAGCGGCACAGTGCCACCTACTGGATGGAGGCCAAATTGCACCCTCCTACATGTGCAGCTCAGTGCATAATTTCTGCATTTGCCAAGGTGAATGGCATCATCTCGGTGTGGCCAGGCCTTGGGCTGGCATTCAGTAAAGCACATGCATGCTCCGTCCGATCCTAAAGAAGCAGCAGCTTGTGGGTGGCTTTATAAGCATGTTCTTAGCTTTGTTTACACATATAGTTATGAAGTCCATTACGAGGATGCGCTGAGGAAGATGGCTATGAAAGACATACAGGGTG
The DNA here is from genome assembly GCA_018402905.1 of Glandirana rugosa. NCBI lineage: Eukaryota > Metazoa > Chordata > Amphibia > Anura > Ranidae > Glandirana > Glandirana rugosa. The sequence goes on along the minus strand of BLSH010517669.1, from coordinate 1,413,836 downwards.
ACCATGGAGAGGTAGTGTAGCCACCCTCTCAAAGTAAGTTCAAAGGTCCAAAGGTTGAATTTAGTCTATTCAAACATCAGAACAGTCATGGCTTACTATACACATGTGTGTGTGAGCAGGATAGGATACTGCAATTTATATACATTTTTATATGGATTTAGTGTCCAATGTAAGATAAACACAGAATATATCTAGGTTTTTGGTCCCTATTGTTAGTGAAATAAATTACAATAGTAGCAGTAAAAAGAAATGAATGTGCATATGGATGAATTAATAGAATAGCAGACATAGTTACAATGTAGAGTTGACTCAATGCATTATTCCACAGATAACCACTATCAGATGAGGAAAATGTAGCAGAGTGAAAAGGCACAGCATTCCCATGAAAAGCTGAGATTCTCTTGTAATAAGGCCAGAAATGAAAGCAAGTCAGGGAAGTCAAACAGAATGTACAAGCGTATTATTTATAGTGAAGTTTCTGGCAAAAGGTCAAACAAGTGAATACAGAGTATAAATCTGAGAAAAAGTCCCATGCTCATTATACTAGTGAAAGATTCCAGTGGGGAGACTGAATGCAAAGGTCAGAGGAAAAAAAACTGCTTTATGGTAAAACAAACATTTTAGGAGTTTAAAAACACACTTTGGCTTTTACATATTTATACACTGTCCAAGAAGTACAGCAAATTGCAAACTTGTCTTTGGCTAAGTAGAACAAAATCAATTTTTGGAATACCCTGGTGAAAAAATGGCTGTCAGTATGCATTATATATATCATTCTAAACTATTCAACTATGCCTTTAAATGGTAAGTGTTATAATGTGGAATGCCACTCAACACAATCCACTATGATTGGAAAAGTTTATAAAGAGTTGACCATCACACTTATATAAGCTCATCGGACATCCCATTCTAAAACTATGGGCGTTCATATGGATTTTCCCCTACCACTACCACCATCCATAACAGCCTTCACATTTCAGGAAAGGATTTCTACATAATTATACATGTCTGTAGGATTTTGTGCTCATTCAGCTAAAAGAGCATTTGTGAGTTCAGGTACTGATGTTGGACAGAAGACCTGGCACCAATTCATCCCAAAGGTGTCCAGTAGGGTTGAGGTCAGAGTTCTGTTCAGGCCTTTCAAATTCCATCACACCAAACTCCTCAAGCCATGTCTATATGGACTTGACTTTGTTCACAGTGGCAAAATCATGCTGGAAGTTGTAGTCCATCAAAGGCCCAGCTAGCACCCAAGTACTTTGCTACATGTTAGGGGCCCATGATCCCTGGCCTGTAATGGGTGGTCCTGAGGGCTTGCTGACAGAGTGTAGGCCTTGTCATGTGTTAGCTGTGGTGAAGAGAAAGGAGTAAAGAAGATTGATAAATTTCCTTTCAAGCTGGAAATCATGTGATGTGCTGGAGAGAAATGAAGGAGCAATAGTCTGCAAGTAGAGTGCTGGAGAGAGAGAACTGTAAGGAAAAACATGTCCTCCGCCTCGCACTCTTCTACATCTCCTCACACCTCCCAGGGAGGACAAGTTGGGCATCTTGTATACATCGATATGAGCTGGATATCACCATAGAAGAGTCTACACTTAAATCCAGCACTCATTACTCTGGTACCATGTCAGGTCTGGTTGATCCGTCCATTTGAGTGATTTGGAGGTCGGAATCCACAGTGGGGACAAGAGTCGGTGGTGATTGCAGCGGCAGGAAGGGAGACTACCTGATTGCAGCAGCAGGAGGGGAGACCACCTTACTTGTAAACAAAGCGTGCTAGACCACTCTTATCAGGGGGTCGCATGCTCTCTGGTAAGAGTATATCAGCAGGGGTGTTGAGTGGCACCAGAGTGTTTCCATTTTCCTCTCTGACACGGATTGGGACTTTCTTCCTGTGTGATTTCATCCTTGAACACCTATCATTTCCTGGATGTACTGTTTAATAGACTCATGATTTATTGAATGAACTAGCGCTGCACCTTTTTATATTACGCTTTTGGGGTTTTCTCTGATGTATGACCTTGTGCACAGCTGCTGAATATTTATGTCCATTACTAGCTTGAATCTGTCACTGAACTTAGATTGCGCGGATTTTTATATTTTTTTACTTTGTAAGGAAAAACAGTCAGTAAACTGAGTGCTGGAGAGAGTTGTGAGGATGAACAGTCTGCAGAAGGACAGTCTGCAGGGCAAGTGTGCATATACAGGACTGTATATGGAAGTCGTGTACAATAATTCCTGGGGCATCCCACAGTCACCCCTTTTCCCCATCCAAGTTATCTACCCTAAATAAAACAACAAAAACAAGAGCCGGCCTGGTCAGTGTCTACGGATGTGTGAGATATGGTGGGATTGAGGGCAGCTATCAGGTGAACCACAACTAATGCAACTCCCAAAGGAGCACATGGCTACAGGGACAATTAATGTAAGGGGGCACTCTGATAGGGGTATCTGATGTAAGGGGGCACAGGTTCTGTTTAATCATCCTACTCTAATGACAGCCAAATACATGCTAGCATTTCCTGTTCACTCCTGCATCGCCTTTGCACTACCTGTCAGACATTTCTTTGGGTTTGTGACTCATGACACAAAAGAAAAACTACATTGCACCTGAGGACCACAAACCAAGGACGCTGTTTATTGTATTATTCAAAGCAAACTCACACATCCATCCATGTCTCCATATTTTATTTTGTGGAGAAACTTCTTTGAAAAGCACCCCTAGCATTTCTGGTGTGACCATCTTGCATAAGGACAGATGATTCATGTAGCATCTATTTCCTAGAATTCATCTGTCCTTAGCTCAGACATACAGGCAGGAGGGTGTGCTTAGGTGAGAAAACCCTTCCTCCCCTCCTGAAGACTCCTAGGATGTATGACATAATTTGCCTAGGCTTGCAAACCAGAAACTAGCTAAAGAAATGTACAAAAAGGTTTAAAACAAGTAAATATAATATATTTCCTATCTATTTACTAATGCAAGCAGCATAAGGATTAAAAATAGTAAATGTTGATTGAGAGAATGAAGTTCTGCTTTAGGCTGGGTTCACATTGCTGCATGGAGCAGCTCACAGCAGAGGTCCAGTGTGTCCCTGTTCACCGTTTCAGGTCCGATTCCATTCCGAATTCCTGGCTGAGTTCAGACGAGAAACGGACCAGAAGACGTACAGGACCCCTGTGCAATTCGCTCCGGAGCTGCTGTGGAGATGTGTAAACCGGCTCCATAGAGTGCCGGTCACAATCTCCTGACATGCGAATTGGATGTGGAGAAACCCACATCCAATTTTCAATAGAGTGAACCCAGCCTTAATGTACAACTTACTATAGGTTTCATAGTGGAGTGCACAAAGCATCCACCGATTTAGGCAGAAATGTAAAAATTCTTGGGCATTTGAACATCTGATGTGTGCTCTTTTTTGCCCAGGAACTTAAAGTGGTTGTAAAGACTGGTGGTGTTTTATCTTCATGCATTCTATGCATGAAGGCAAAAAACCTTCTGTGTGCTACCCCCCCCCCCCCAGTGTGCTGTCTATTATAGAAGCTGGTCCAGGAGGTAGGACTTTGTAAGCGGGAGAGCTCCCCGCTCTGTGTAATCCGGCGGCGAGGCAGCCCAATGGGCCCAGGGGGATCCATGGTAAGGCCGGCCCTGGGTGCCCCCCTTTGCCTGCAGTTAGTTGGTGACTGCACCCCTGGCCCCTGCTTCCTTCCTCCACAAGAAGAAAAAAGTGAACGGGAAGCATCCGTCTGCCATTTTGAATGTAAGTTAGGGTGGCCTGGGGGGCAATTGCCACCCTGCCCCCTGGCCCCCTCTCAATCCAGCGAAGTGCGCAAGAGCCTCAGCTGTCCTGGGACTCCCTCTCCTCATTGGCTGAGACAGCAGTGGGAGCCAATCAGGAGAGGAAGTCCCAGCACAGCCAGTGAGCCAACAAGGAGAGAGCAGGGGATGGGCGGCCCAAGCCACTACTCTATGTGTCTTTTGGACTCATAGAGCAGGGCTCGGGAGTGAGCCAGGAGTGCTGGCAGGGGGCCCGAGAAGAGGAGGATCAGGGTTGCTTTGTACAAAACCACCACACAGAGCAGGTAAGTATTACATGTTTGTTATGTAAAAAAAAAATCTGAACTTTTAATATCACTTTAATACATATAAATATTAGCAAATGATTTGTTCTACTGCGTGCTGCTTTCTATTGAAAAAAGCAGTAGCTGTATTATCTTAAATTTACTGAGGCTGGGACACAACATGTTCACATCAATGGCTTCCCCGATCTTACCCTCCATAAGGAGACTGGCAGGTCTGCAGGCTAGCAGATTTGGAAGGACCTGGTAATTATAGAAGGTAACATTATTTATTCTGGTTGACAAAGAAATTTAGTTGGTAGCATCAGCTGCTGGGGTTTTGTATGAAAATGAGTCAGACAGTGTTAGAGCACAGGCATATTTATCCCTCTGTAACAAAACTGTCTGCTGCACTGAAGGCCGTCTCAGATAGCACACAGGCCGCAGGGCAAGTGATAAGCTCCAGCATGTAATGTACAGGCTGTGGCCAGTGATTCAGCCTGGACACTAGATAGTCCATTGGGTCCTCACGTCAAAGAGTGTCTGCAAATAATACGATTAGGGTGCTTCCTGTTACCTGGACCTTTCTTACAAAAACATCTTAAAAGCTTTGCCGAGACAGCCACTGACACCTCTGCTCCTTTTTTCAGGAACCTGAGGATTGGAAGCACATTGGGTATGAGGGATGAGGATCCTGCCACTATCTCACTATCTTGATATGCAGAAATGAGGTTCCTCCTCTAAGTGCTGAATTTTGGCTCCCTCTAGGATGGTATCACTAGATCTGACATTTTCTCTTGTATAAGGAATCCAAAAGGGAGACCACACAATAACTGTCCCTCTCCTTCATGGCCCAAATCCTGGGATCCATGAGGAGGCATGTGAGTCCAAATTTCTCCTCCTCCTCAATGCCAGCATCTCAACCCTACCAATCATATCTCTCCTCTGCCTACTGCTTGTTGAACCTCGCAGGGATGGCGGCATAAGGCAAAGGATCTAGCTTGCCTAGATAATGCAGCAAGTCCTTCTCTTCCTCCTGCTTCTATGCCTCCTTTGCCTGGTCTATCACACCACACCGTGTGTGATGTCAGAGGAACATCTGAGTGATTGTGTCATTGTGGCTTACCATTCTTTTGAACACTGCAAATGTTCTGATTCTGAATCAGAAGCCACTGATGCGTTGAAAAAGAAAAAGAAAAAGCTCGGAGAACCGTCTTCATTCCATACTCACACAGATACTCGTTGATGGCCTGCTGCTGCTGGTTCAACAGCTGCAGAATGATCAACATTGATTATCAGCGCATGGGTGTATCACATCTCGCTGGCAGACATCTTGTGTAGCTGCTGCATTTCGGCCTAGGAAAACAGGGTACCTTACCGTGGACCACTGAGCAACCAGGTTCAGGACATTTGCCAGGCAAGGTGTGTGTGTACTTTCCCTGCTGAAAGATGGCCAGCAGGTTAGTGACATTTTCACACACCACATTGCCTGACACCAGATGCCATAGACTCAGCCACCTCTCAGCCTAGACCTAAAGAGCTTACAGAATTTCTGGTGCAGTGTGGTTCCTGTCCCCAAGGCATACCGGATGCAAAACGGTATGGCATTGTTATGTCTGCTGTGGCGTTCCTCAGGGGAAACGCGTGGTTTTCAGGGGTAAGAGGATGAGGCCACTGAGGAACAGGAGGCATAGGTGACTGGACATGGGGTGGCACCACAAGCTCCAGTGGTGTGGACCATCCTATATCCCTCCTGACTGTCAAAGAGTCATCCAATGTGCAATGAAAGAGATGCAGTGTTCCTGGCCAAACTTGTATGATTATGTATTTATGGTCATATTGACCCTAACACTGAAAGAGTGGTCTGGCAACACAGTCACATTACCTTTCACATGCTAATGGAGTGCAAGGAGGGTCTTCTGGGCAAAATAATGGTGGCTGAGTACTTGCCACTGTTGTGTAGCACAGTCTATAAACTGGAGGGTTGACTCCATGAGGGGGCTGCCTCGATGAGCTAGAATGGAAGCACCTGTAAATCTAGCAGTTTTGCCAAGCTAGTACAGAGATGCTGGGCATGGAGTTGATTAGGGGAATTTTTCCTCTTCCACTTCAACTGGTGTGGAAGGGATACCTGCTGGTCAATGAAGCTGCTGGGAATGAGCAGGTAGGGTTAGGACACTTATAGCAAGATTCAAGCCTACACTTGACCCTGCTCAGTGAGGTTCCTGCTTGATGTGGCATAAAATAAGCCACTGAAACACAGTGTTAGTCCTTCCTACCTATCACTTAAGGCAATCTTGTGGTAAGGAGAGAGGTGAAAAGTGAGGAATTAGGAGGAGTGCCTGCATTTTACTGCTGACAAAAACATTGAGGTGCTGCTTCCACCCCTGCAGGGTCTCTTTTGGCAAGGCCAGATAAGGCACAGTAAGGGTAGTAAAGCTGCACATATTCAATTTGGTCTCTATTGCTGGAGAGAACATTTCCTGTTTTAGGTGAGCTGTTCAGGTCACATGATATTGACATCACACATTTGGGGCGTGTATACAGATCCTAAATGACAGCCCACTCCCTCCCTCCTCCTCCATGCCCAGTAGCTGAAAATGAACACAGTGGGTGGGATGTCACATCTTGATTGATGGATGATCCACCTCCCATAGAGGACATAGGCTGTAGTGGAAATCTCCTCCTACATGAACACTCAGTACTCGAGCGGACCCTGCAGTTTATCACATGACCGTGGTATACAGATCAGCCAAAAAGGTATTTAGTGGCAGTATTTTAATGCAAAAAGAAGATTTATAAGCTGTGGGCACTGCAGGTGGGGGTGAACTATTTTCATATCACTGGGTTAAGTAACACTTTAATGTCAGATATGGCAATAGCGGGGATAAGAATCTGGCGCTTTAGTGCACTAAGGGTGTGGTTATTTGGCACAGAAAACTTTACTGTGTAGGTACAGTATGAGGTAATGTGATTGCAAACAAAGGGCAACTTTGCCTATGCCTGTAAAATGCGCTAATAAAGTTAAAGGAGAATTCCAACCTAACAGTAACTATGATCAAAATTGTTCGCTCCCCTCCACTACCACCTCTGCTGCTTAACCTGTGTTAAAAGGATGTGTATACTTACCTATTATATTCTTACCTATTTTCTCTCCACTCTACTCTGTTAGGCAGGATTTCAACTTTAAAGTAAAATATACATTCGCCAAAAAATAAACACACCCCATTCCTATTTTTTTTTTATCTAGCTGAAAAAAAAAATGACAATATAAAAAACAAAAAAAAAACAACAGCTAAAAACTTGATGATACACACAAGAAAGGACTGTTGGGTCTGTGCATTGTAAAAATGGGGTACATACTTATATGTAGCCTACCATGTGTCAGGGCTGGGCTCAACTCTCCCTTCTCAGAGCAAGCTGCTCAGCTGAGGGCTAATTGCCAGTGTCAGCTTCCACTCTGTCTAACCTGATGAGTGATGACCATATCCTGCCTCGTTAAACCAGCTCTGCTGCTATATAAACTGCCTGGATCAGATCGCAGATGCCTTCGCCTTGGTCAGCATCTCTAGAGAACTCTCTACTGTGTTTTCCTGTGGTCTTTGCCTTACTCCGGCAGTTTTTCAGGAATTAATCAACGATGTCCTCCGAGATATGTTGCAGCAATGTGTGATGGTTTATCTCAACAATATCTTTCATATATTCCAAGTCCCTAGAGAGCCACCGCACAGATGGCTGCTGTGTGTTTCAGAGGCTGAGAGATAATAACCTGTATTGTAAATTGGAGAAGTGCAACTTCCATTGTGAACAGGTTAAATTCCTGGATTATGTAATTTCCACTGCTGGTTTTTTGATGGACCCAGAGAAGCTATCGGCAGTTCTACAGTGGCGCCGACCCATGGGTTTACGTCCATTACAATGCTTTCTTGGCTTTGCCAATTATTATCGGAAGTTTATTCTTCTTCTCATCTCTGGTCAAGCCCCTGACTGATATGACCAAAAAGAACGGTAACCCACAGAATTGGTCTCCGGAGTCCATTAAGGCCTTTGAATGTCTGAAGGCTGCCTTTGTTTCTGCTCCTGTTTTGGCACATCCAGATCCTACATTACCCTTCGTCCTTGAAGTTGATGCATCTGAGACTGGAGTTAATGCCCTTCTGTCCCAACGTTCCACCTCTGAGAGCACTATGCATCCTTGTGGCTACTTTTCCAAGAAGTTGTCTCCTGTGGAATGCAATTATGAGATTGGGGACAGAGAGTTGTTAGCGATCATTTTAGCCCTTAAAGAATGGAGGCATCTCCTCGAGGGTACCACTATTCCAGTTCTCATTTTGACTGACCACAAGAATCTCAGATTCTTGTCTTAGGCTAAACCCCTCTCCGCCAGGAGGGTGCAATGGGCTCTGTTCTTGTCAAGCTTCAATTACATAGTCTCATTCTTACCCGGTACTAAGAATGTAAGGGCAGATGCATTGTCGCAACAGTTTTCATCCGCTTCCAAGATGGAGTCAGTTCCTGTTCCTGTGATACCTCCTGATCGTATTCTGGCTACGATTCCTACCATTCTCACTTCACCATTGGATGACAAGATCCTTGCTGCTCAGATCCATGCTTCTCCTGAAAAATATTGTGACCGCTGCTTTGGCCCGGAGAGTCTCTGTACTGCTGTGCTCCAGACTTACCATTTTCCCAAGGCTACTGGTCACCCAGGGAAGAAGAAACAACTAATTTGGGCTATTTCCCAACAGTTCTGGTGGCCTAGTCTCCACGCTGATGTAGCCGCTTTTGTGTCAGCCTGTTCCTTGTGTGCTCAGAACAAAACACCCCGAGATCTTCCAGTAGGTCTCTTACAACCCATATCCAATGAAGAGCGGCCTTAGACCCACCTGTCTATGGATTTTATTGTGAAGTTACCTAACTCTCAGGGTAACACAGTTATCCTTATGGTGGTTGATCGATTCTCAAAGATGTCACATTGTATTCCACTTAAGAAATTTCCCACGTCCAAGGAACTGGCATCCATTTTTGCTTGGGAGATCTTTCGCTTAAATGGGCTTCCCAAGGTGATCGTCTCGGACAGGGGTAGCCAGTTTGTGTCCAGGTTTTGGCGAGCCTTTTGTGCACATTTGGGAATTCAGCTTTGCATCTCTTCTGTGTGTCACCCACAGTCCAATGGGGCCAAACGAGTCAATCAGTCCTTGGAACAGTTTTTGCATTGCTATATTTCTGACTACCATAACAACTGGTCTAACCTGTTACCTTGGGCAGAGTTTGCTCACAATAGTGCCTCAATACCGCTTCCCGATTGTCTCAGTTTATGGTAAATTATGGTTTCCAACCAGCCATGTTGCCTGACTCACTTGTTCTTCAGAGAATTCCTGCGTTGGAGGAGCATCTCCGTGGTCTTCGTTCCACTTGGGTACAGGTCCAGGAGTCCTTGTGATGTGCCAATTTTAGGTACAGACCCCATGCCAACCACAGACGCCTACCTGCACCTTTTTACCAAGTTGGAGAGAGGGTCTGGCTGTCTTCTGGCAACCTCCGACTCCGTGTTCCCTCACTGAAGCTGGCACCACAGTTTATTGGGCCTTTCCGTATGCTCCGCAAGATCAACCCAGTGGTTTCAAGACCCTGCTCGGCTGACTCTCCTCCTGGCTCCTGACCCTGCATGTCGTTTGTTTGACCTCGCTGATCTCTGGACTCCTATTTCACTGGTTTGCTCTGACTATCCACTCTGATTACCGAACCCTGGCTATGTTTTGACCATGTTTACTCTGTTTATACCATTTTACCTTTTTATTAAAAAGTGTGAATTTACTGCAATTCTGTCTTGGCCTGATTCATGGTTCCTGACAACATGCTACAAATCACAGAAATGTAGCATAATACAGCATTGTGTACTATGCTGTATATTAGTAACTACCTCTCCCTGCAGCTCGCTGTATCTATTCCAACATACACTGGCAAATGGCTGCTGGGAACCCTGCCTTTTATAGAGAGCGGGCTGACACATAACAAAGCCCCATTATTACCAATTCTAAGCCACCTTACCTAAGTACAAGCAAATGGCAACCACCCCAACCTATAACTGGCCTTTGCAGCAAGGAGCACATGGAAGGGTGGCACATGTCAAAAAGCAACAAAGAAAAATTCTCAGCTCACTTACCAGCCAGCCTGCAACAAAACATCCTGTTTGACAGTACACGTTAAAACCAGGGGTTTCATTTGCACACATTTTCAAAAATGTGTGTAAGCTGCAGGGCCACTTCATGGCACCCTAATGTACTGCAGTCCTAACGCTATAATTTTTAAGAGTCTCCAAAGTTGGAGCGCATATATAACAATTGATAGATTGAGGGCAGGTATGCCTGGAGGGAGCCCACCCCTCCTTAAAGTAATAGGAATGCTGGGTTTCCATTGCCCGCCTGTTTCCTGCTCTCAATCTATCCATTATTATATATGTGCTCCAACTTTGGAGACTCTCAAAATGTATAATTTTAGGACTGCAGTACATTAGGGTGCTGTGAAGTGGCCCTGCAGCTTACACATATACAGTATTCGCAAATGTGTGCAAACCAAACCCCTGGTTTTAACGTGAACTGTTAGATAGGACAATTTAGTTTGTTGAAGGCTGGCTGGTAATTTTTCTTTGTTTGTTTTTGACCTTTCCTAAGTTCAAGGGCTGGTAAGTGCATTATTGGGAGTGCATTATTGGTATAGGGGCGAATAGCCATATAAGTTCACTGTTTACGCAAATTGTAAATGAGTGGGTTCACCCCAAACCCATGATTGACCCAAACCTGAAGCTCCACTCTAATGCCCTGTATCATCCAACACCCCCTCCTGTGGGTCCAGGCCATCAGGACACACTGGCTCGGGCTAACAGTATGCGTCAACAGAACACATTAATATGTAAAAGAGGAAGGACCCTTGTTAGCACATGACTGTATTGAAGTCTACACAGTTTAATATTTTTAAAAAGGGATCTTTAAAAAAAATAGATGCAAAGGGTTGGAGTAGGGCTTTAATAATGGCTCCTCCAGCCTCAATTGCCCATGGTAGTAAGGAGGAGAAGCCTCAACGAAGCTTCAAGTCACAGCTTTGTAAAGCGAACATTCTTTGTTCCTTTAGTAAATCAACCAAATTAACTCTAAAAATATGACAGAAATATGAACTCTTGCCCACTCCATTAAAAGCTTCAAAAAACATTTTGTCTGGAACTGAACTTTCAATGTGACATTGGATATGTGACACAAACTAAACTTCTTGGAAAACATTTCTTGCAATTAAGTACAGCTCAACAGCAAGATCAAGTTTTGATCAAATAAATAAATAAAATCAATGTTACTACATGCTATGAATTCTTTTTCACAGTTTTTCCCCCCACTGATGATAAAATACTCCTACAAAATGTTTCAATATACTCACTGTATATCATCAAGATTTAGTTCCATTGTTGTTTCTTTTATTTTAATTATTTATATAGTAAAATAATAGCAAAAGCATTGGTTGGGGCTAGCCTAAAGCAATTGTTTACAGATCAACTCTTCGTAGTACTCTCAAGTTGCCTAGTAGTTCCAGTTTACTGTGCTTGACCTGATTGCCTTGGAACTGGTGTACTGCCTAAAGGTCGAAGAGGGCTACTGCAGAAGAAGCTTGCCCAAGATGGCCATTAAAGTAAATCTAAAGATTACAGATTAAAGGAAATGCAATTAGGCTGACAGTGCTTCATATAGGCTACCAAATACATACAGGAGAGGGTCATTAGATATGCTTGAATTACAATGAAAGCAACCTTTATGATGGCCTAAACAAGTAGGAATACCAGTTACTACTCAGAAACCTCTCTACTGCTCCCAGCAACAGCCTTCCACATATCAAGAAATATCAACTGCATCTCAAGATGGAACAAACTCAGCCCCACTGATACACCAGGTTAACCAAATAAATACTGCACTGCTACTGGGAGCACAAATAGATACCCTGCACACAACTAAGGTTCAGTATCTAAAAACAAACATCAGGCTGGTTAGTGGTAAATGAACTCAACGTATTGTCATGGGTTGCAGTAATTAGCAGTACGCACATAAATGAGTGAGTAAAAGAATACAGTTCACTAAACAGTGTGTTGACTAGGCTTTAGCAGCACAGAATGCTATTCTATGCAGCTAAATTAGAGTAAACCTGGTAATCCACAAAATCAACAATGATAATCAATATTGCAATATCTCATACCTAAACAGTAGGCTATATCCACTTTAACGTTTACCCTATATGAATGGCAACTATGAAATTTAAGACTCCCAAAAGAGGTACCTCTTACTATAAGTGTAGCCTCCTGGTCCTAAACTGGGGCTATAATGTAAATTTAGTTTTTGGCTGAGCTGTAAACAGCTCAGACTGATTGTATAGTTTATCTAGCCTTCCCTAATCTCCAGTAGGTGTCATGGGTACCACAGGCTAGTATGAGAAGTACAACTAGGTTGAGCTATGAATAATTCTTCTTCTTCCAGACAGCCCAGTAGGAGGTTCCTAGCTGCTGTGCATTCTGGGAAAGGATATTTATTTGGGCTGGGCCTTTTGGTTACTCTCTCTTGCCTCAGGCCCTACTGGTCTGAGGAGATGCTGCTGCGGTGAGCTCTGAAAGTAGGCCCAGAAGCCTGTCTGAGGCCTACTATTCCTGAGGTGGTCATTAGGCTGTCTTGCCTGTGTGGAAGAAGCCAAGCCAAGCTGAGGAGATCCAGGGGAGGACCCTTGCTGAATAGTGCCAGGATGAAGGCTGGTCTCTCAGGAGGGCCTGGTGACTCGTTTGGAGGATGCACCTACATATAAAACGTGCTTACAGTGTTGCCGGGTTGGCTTAAAGGTTCTGACACTGTGAAGCTGAATCTTATTCTACATCTAAAATGTATCTACAGTGTCGCCGGATGGCTTAACCACTTGACCACTTAACAACCAGACCAATTTTCAGCTTTCAGTGCTCTCGCATTTTGAATGACAATTACTCAGTCATGCAACTCTGTACCCAAATTACATTTTTGTTCTTTTTTCACACAAATAGAGCTTTCTTTTGGTGCTATTTAATCACCACTGGGTTTTTTACCTTTTTGCGCTATAAATGAAAAAAGACCGAAATTCTGTAAAAAATTGAATTTTTCTTAGTTTCTGTAATAAAATTTTCAAATTAGTAATTTTTCTTCATACATTTTGGTCAAAATGTATACTCCTACATGTCTTTGGTAAAAGTAACCCAAATTGATGTATATTATTTGGTCTTTGTGAAGGTTATAGAGTCTACAAGCTATGGTGTCACTGAAAATTGATCACACCTAATGTACTGACGGCCTATCTCATTTCTTGAGGAAAGTACAAATATCCCCCAAATGACCCCTTTTTGGAAAGTAGACATTCCAAGGTATCTAGTAAGAGGCTTGGTGAGTTTTTTGAAGTTGGCAATTTTACCCACAATTCTCTCTGCAAAATGAAGATTTTTTTTCACAAAATTGTTATATTAACAGGTTATTTTTCACACACAGCATATGCATACCACAAATTACACCCCAAACTATATTCTGCTACTCGTCCCGAGTATGGCAATACCCCATGTGTGAGACTTTTCCACAGCTTGGCCACATAGAGAGGCCCAACATGCAGGGAACACTGTCAGGTGTTCTAGGGGCATAAATTTCACATCTAATTTGACTACCTATTACACTAGTGTGAGGCACTGTAGTGGCACGGATGGGCACTGTAGTGGCATGGATGGGCACGGTAGTGACACTGATGGGCACTGTAGTGGCACTGATAGGCATTGTAGTGGCATGAATGTGGCACGGATGAGAACTGATGTGGCATGGGTGAGCATGAATGAGGCATAAATGAGCCGTGGATGGGGATGGCTGAGCACGGAGGGGGATAGCTGAATATGGATGGGGATGGCTGAGAACAAATGGGGATGACTGAGCATGTATGGGAATGATTGAGCATGGATGGGGATGACTGAGCACGTATGAGGATGATTGAGCATGGATGGGGATGGCTGAGCATGGACGGCGATGGCTGAGCATGGAGGGGGATAGCTGAATATGGATGCGGATGGCTGAGAACAGATGGGGATGGTTGAGCAGTGATGGGGATGACTGAGCATGTATGGGAATGATTGAGCATGGATGGGGATGACTGAGCACGTATGGGGATGATTGAGCATGAATGGGGATGGCTGAGCACAGACGGGGATGGCTGAGCATGGAGGGAGGGGTAGACAAGAGTCGGTAGGCGTAGGTATAAGTCGATAGGGGGAGGTACGAGTCGGTAGCGGCAGGTACGAG
>BLSH010517669.1:1363919-1395407 GCA_018402905.1 Glandirana rugosa | reverse complement strand
GGAGGAAGGCGCGTCTGGGGGTTAGTCACGTCTGGGGGGTAAGTCATGTAGGGGGGAAGTCACGTCTAGGGGGGTAAGTCATGTAAGGGGTGGAAGTCATGTCTGGGGGGGGTAAGTCATGTAAGGGGTGGAAGTCACATCTGGGGGGTAAGTTATGTAAGTGGTGGAAGTCACGTCTGGGGGGTAAGTCATGTAAAGGGTGGAAGTCACGTCTAGGTTGGTAAGTCATGTAAGGGTTGTAAGTCAGGATGTACTGAATGGGGGGTCTGCACTGATTGGGGGTCTGCGCGGAAGGAGGGAGGTCTTCACTGAGAGTGGGTATCTATTCTGAGGTAGAGGGGTCTGTATTGAGGGAGGGGGGACTGTACTGATCAGAGGGGTATGTACTGATTAGAGGGGTCTGTGCTGATGAGGGGTGTCTGTACTGAGGAGGGACTATAGTTGGTGGAGGGGGGTGACACCATGTTTTTCCACACTGGGTGACACCAACCCTAGTGACGCCACTGGGTACTAATATAGTTGCTTTTCTGGGCTGCAACTGGTCTTGCCCGCCTTGTGGAGGTGCCTATGCAGATTTTTTAAACCGTACCGTCTGATAGGCGGTGCTGTCTGATTATCTCCTGTAAAACCTCCGCAGTCTCTGATTATCTCCTGTAATACCTCTGCCGTCTCTGATTATCCCCTCTAGTACCTCTGCAGTCTCTGATTATCTCCCGTAATACCTCCGCAGTCTCTGATTATCCCCTATAGTACCTCCGCAGTCTCTGATTATCCCCTTTAGTAACTCCGCAGTCTCTGATTATCCCCTGTAGTACCTCCGCAGTCACTGATTATCCCCTGTAGTACCTCTGCAGTCTCTGATTATCCCCTGTAGTACCACTGCAGTCTCTGATTATCCCCTGTAGTACCTCTGCAGTCTCTGATTATCCCCTGTAGTACCTCCGCAGTCTCTCATTCTCCCCTGTAGTACCTCTGCAGTCTCTGATTATCCCCTGTAGTACCTCTGCAGTCTCTGATTATCCCCTGTAGTACCTCTGCAGTCTCTGATTATCCCCTGTAGTACCACTGCAGTCTCTGATTATCCCCTGTAGTACCTCTGCAGTCTCTGATTATCCCCTGTAGTACCTCCGCAGTCTCTGATTATCCCCTGTAGTACCTCCGCAGTCTCTGATTATCCCCTGTAGTACCACTGCAGTCTCTGATTATCCCCTGTAGTACCTCTGCAGTCTCCGATTATCCCCTGTAGTACCTCTGCAGTCTCTGATTATCCCCTGTAGTACCTCCGCAGTCTCTGATTATCCCCTGTAGTACCACTGCAGTCTCTGATTATCCCCTGTAGTACCTCCGCAGTCTCTGATTATCCCCTGTAGTACCTCAGCAGTCTCTGATTATCCCCTGTAGTACCTCCGCAGTCTCTGATTATCCCCTGTAGTACTTCTGCAGTCTCTGATTATCCCCTGTAATACCTCTGCAGTCTCTGATTATCTCCTGTAGTACCTCCGCAGTCTCTTATTATCCCCTGTAGTACCTCTGCAGTCTCTGATTATCCCCTGTAGTACCACTGCAGTCTCTGATTATCCCCTGTAGTACTTCTGCAGTCTCTGATTATCCCCTGTAGTACCACTGCAGTCTCTGATTATCCCCTGTAGTACCTCTGCAGTCTCTGATTATCCCCTGTAGTACCTCCGCAGTCTCTGATTATCCCCTGTAGTACCACTGCAGTCTCTGATTATCCCCTGTAGTACCACTGCAGTCTCTGATTATCCCCTGTAGTACCTCCGCAGTCTCTGATTATCCCCTGTAGTACCTCCGCAGTCTCTGATTATCCCCTGTAGTACCTCCGCAGTCTCTGATTATCCCCTGTAGTACCACTGCAGTCTCCGATTATCCCCTGTAGTACCTCCGCAGTCTCTGATTATCCCCTGTAGTACCTCCGCAGTCTCTGATTATCCCCTGTAGTACCTCCGCAGTCTCTGATTATCCCCTGTAGTACCACTGCAGTCTCTGATTATCCCCTGTAGTATCTCCACAGTCTCTGAGTATCTCCTGTAGTCCATCCACAGTCTCTGAGTATCTCCTGTAGTCCATCCACAGTCTCTGAGTATCTCCTGTAGTCCATCCACAGTCTCTGAGTATCTCCTGTAGTCCATCCGCAGTCTCTGATTATCTCCTGTATGCATTATTATTTCAAAGCACTTTAAGTGCCACTAATAAATCTACATAAAATTAAAATGTGTGAGTAAACTCTGTTTTTATCATAATAAACCTAACTGAATCTGTATATTAAATCTTTTCTTGTTTTGAAATGACACTGACCCTGTGGCGGGGGGGGGGGAGTGCAGTTTGCCATCTTCGCCACGGCACCGAATGACCCTGTCCCGGCCCTGTTAGCAAGGCTAGGTTCACATTGCAGATGGATGCGGCTGACAGCAGGGGTCCAGTGTGTCCCTGTTCTCTGTTTCAGGGACGAATCAGGCCTACATTTTTGCCTTGGAACGGAGCCAACAACGCACAGGACCCCTGTGCAAACCTCTCCACAGCTGCTCCGGAGATGTGTGAACCGGCTCCATTGAGAGCCGATTACAATCTCCTGTCATGAGAATTGGGTGCGGGGAAACAGCAGGAATAGACAGATCTGCAGTTCTGGCTATTGTAGTCTGACAACCAGCACTGTTGGCTGCCAGAATACCTAAACAGTGTTTGCATCTGATTGCATCTGATTGGATGCGGGTACTGTACAGCCAAGAGTTCTCTGCTCGGCACCGTGGAAAAAGTGGATGGAAATACTAACTTTATTTGAGCCAGGTGGCACGGCAAATTATTGGTTACAATTATTTAGTCATTATTCTTATAGCAGGAACTTTTACACCCCATTCACACTTGTGCGACTTGTCATTTGACTTTGGACATCAAAGTCGCATGACAAGTTGTACCCCATGTTTTCCAATGATAACCATTCATATGTGCGACTTAAGGTTGCAGCGATTTCAGAGTAGTTCATGCACTACTTTGGTCCAACTTTCATGCAATTTGAGGGCCATAGGCTTCATTGTTAACCCTCAAAAGTTGCATGAAATTTGTACCCCAATGTTTTACACACAACAGTAGTGCAACAGTGGGTCCAACTCTGCAGAAGGGCAACAAGTCACATCCAAATCACACCCATCCAAAGTTGAAATCCCAAGTCATGTGACTTTGGAGTGAATGGAGCCTTATGCACTGCTAAAAAGGTGGATCTGACTTCTGCAATCAACATTTTGTGACCAACACTATGTGTACACTAGTCTGTACAGTAAAAGCAGCATTTTACTGTGCAGGCAGCTGTCAGCAAGAACATTGGCTGAGCTCCGGCATGGAGCATTGCAATGCAAGTTTCAGCACGCACTACTTTTGTTTTTACTTTATTTGAAGTGTCACTAAGGCCCCTTTCACACTTATGCGACTTGTCCTGCGACGTGGGACTGCAAAGCCGCATGACAAGTCGTTCCCCATGATTTACAATGAGTACCATTCATATCTTTATGACTTCAAGTCGCGCCGACTTCAAAGCAGTCCCTGCATTAATTCGGTCCAACTTTGATGCAACTTGAGGTCCATAGACTTCAATGTTAAACCCTCATGCATGCAAATCGCACCTGAATAATATAGGTGCGATTTCTGTACGACTTTAATATGTTTTCATCGTGCCAAAGTTGCAACAAAGTCGGACCAAAGTTGTACTGATCCCAAATTGTGCAGAAATTGCCGTAAAATTGCAGAAAAATCACAGTAAAATCGCATCGCACAATTGTGAAAGGGGCCATAGGGACACTACATGGTTGTCTCCACACAGCAGCACAGTGCAGTGCAGTGCTGTGTGGTGACATGTGGTGCCATCCAGAGTCCTGTGAAAAAATGCATTTTTCCACACTGCACCACACCACACATCACACCAGCCTTGTGGTGTGATTGGGGCACAATGACAACAATTGTTTACAATGTGCCCAGCAGTGGCATTTATCCAGTTCAGAAAAATGAAGGTCAAAACAGATAGTGTGAACAAGCCATTAATGAATTATTAAACCTCGATTTTAAAAACTAGCTGTTTATTTAAATGCATTTATTATCAATAATTCCTATATTTTTTTTATTACGCCTTTGTAAACTTTTACGCACATGTTTATTTAGCTGCAGGATTCCATAGGTTCCTTGATGGACATTCAACATTTTTGAATGCTTGTTCTTTAAATGTCTTTTTCTTGTTAAAACTTTTTTGTGGCTTTGTACAAGTATAGAAAAATTCAAATGGAACCCTGCAATGGAGTATGGAAGGGAATTTGGACTATACAATTCCCGGGAACTTTTGAGAATGAAATTAATGTAAAGTTAAAAAAATTATAAAATGTATTATATCAATATTGTTTCTACCATTGGGGGTACAGTGTTAGCCAGCACTACAGAAGAAATAGATTTGGGGGTGTTTATTTCAGATGATTGCAAAATGAGCAAACAGTGTGACCAGGCAGTGGGAAAAGCAAATATAATTCTGGGATGTATCAGTAGAGGGATCACCAGCAGGAGGAAGGAGGTTCTGATTCCTCTATATAGATCTTTAGTGAGACCTCACTTAGAATATTGTGTCCAGTTCTGGAGACCTCACTTACAAAAAGATATTGATAAAGTAGAACGAGTTCAGAGACGGGTAACAAAGATGGTGAAAGGTCTGGGTGATAAAACATATCAAGAGCGACTTCAGGAACTTAATATGTACAGTCTGGAGGAAAGAAGGGAGAGGGGAGACATGATTGAAACCTTTAAATACATCAAGGGGGCGAATAAGGTTCAGGAGGGCAGTCTTTTCAATATGAAACCAAAATCAAGAACACGAGGACATGACCTCAAACTAACTGGGGGGAAGTTCAAAACTAATCTTAGAAAGTATTATTTTACTGAAAGGGTGGTTGATGATTGGAATAAACTACCAACAGAGGTTGTGAGACAGTCAACAGTAAATGGCTTCAAACTTGCTTGAGATAAACATAAATCTATAGTCAGACAACGAGGTTAATGTAAAAAAAATAAATGAATAAATAAATAAAAAGGGGCAGACTCGATGGACTACTCAGTCTTTTTCTGCCGTCACTTTTCTATGTTTCTAATATATAAAAACCTCAAAAGAGGAAAGACATTTTAACAACACTGTTAAAATAAAAAGTCACACAGTAATTTCAATTTGATAAATACATATTTATTATTTTTTATTTTTATCTTTACATTACAGTACTTTCATTCTCAATATTTCTCAATATTTCGGTATCGTATAGTCCCAATTCCCTTCCAAACCCCATTGTGGGATTCCTTTTGCATTATATTACAGGGATAGATAACATCTTCCTTAATTTTTTCGGGGCCTAGGAACCTAGCTGCATCTATAGAAAAATTCCCTTTTTAAATAAGGTCTACTAATAGTATCTTCATCTAGGCATACAGTATAGTAACCTCTTCTTCACATGCTGCAGACATTAACAGGAGCTAATACGATGGATGAGCATGAAACAGAATACACAGGTCTGTTGTGTATGGTTTATTCCTAGTTTATTACTATAAAACCACCTGCATTGTGGCACTATTTGCAATATTCCATCATTGAGATATCAAGGTTGGCATGGCTAAGAAGGTTGGTGGTTTTGGTACATACATGAAATGATGCTCAACATGTCCCCTGGAGAGTAGCTTTGTTATAAATAAAGAACATAGGACGTGGCACTTTGCTTGTACTGTGCAGTTCCAAACAAAAATCCAAAAGTGTCTCAATGTTGCAGAGAAAATAAAGATATGTGTCTATCTTTTTGGTATATAAACAATTTTCGTGAGTATGTATCCAATTCTTCTATTGAGAAAAAACTAAATAAAGGGCATCCAAATATATTCATATAAAAAAATAAATAGTAAATTCATATACAGTAGATACAAATAATTAACATGCATCTAAACATAAATGATTCTTAGATTCTTAGGCCTCATATACACGGACATTATGCAAAAAGAGCTGTAACGTCTGTAAAAAGCCACGTAAAAACGCAATTTCATCAGCGCTTTGCATTGCCATCAATTCACGTTTTTCCGTGCTAGCTTTCAGCTGCGTTTCTCTGCCTCTATTCAAAATCAATGGTTCCCATTGATTTGAATAGAAGTCGCACCAGAAGTCGGATCCGACTTGCGGTGCGACTTGTGTGCAGAGGATCTTGAAGGGGAAATCCCGCACAAATTTAAGAGAAAAATTTGCGTGGGGTTTCCCCCCCAAGAGTTACCAGACCTTTCGGTCTGGTAAGGATTTTAAGGGGAACCCCCACGCCGAAAAAACGGCGTAGGGTCCCCCCAAGATCCATACCAGACCCTTATCCGAGCACGCAGCCTGGCAAGCCAGGAAAGGGGGTGGGGACGAGCAATTGTCCCCCCTCCTGGACCATGCCAGATCGCATGCCTTCAACATGGGGAGTATGGGTGCTTTGGGGCAGACCTGCTAGGCTGCATGCTCGGATAAGGGTCTGGTATGGATGTTGGGGGGACCCTACGCCATTTTTTCGGCGTGTGGGTTCCCCTTAAAATCCATACCAGGCCGAAGGGTCTGGTACCTCTTGGGGGGGAACCACATGCAAATTATTTTCTTAAATTTGTGCGGGTGTTCCCCTTCAAGATCCTCTGGACACAAGTCGCACCGCAAGTCGGAACCGACTCCTGGTGCGACTTCTTTTCAAATCAGTGGGCTCCCATAGGGAACCATTGATTTTGAATAGAGGCAGAGAAACGCCTGGCGAGGCTTAACGCTGTGTATACGTTAAGCCGCGTTTTTGAGCGTTTCGCAGGCTCAGAGTCAAAAACTCTTTAACGCTGCAGCTTTGTAAAGTGCGGGTCTTGGGTTCTTCTTGCAGCTTAAGAACGCCGACGCCATCTACAACTGAATAACGTCAACGTGTATGTCAGGCCATAGAATAACATGCTGTGGCATTCTTAAGCTGTAAAAACAGCTCAAAAATGTGGCATTAGTAACGCCCATGTGTATGAGGCCTAAGTGTTTAAAAAACAAAGGAAACGTAATTCTTATACCAACTAATTAGTGGAAACACATCAGTGTTGAAAGTGCAAAAATCTGTTAAATGAATTCAACCAGTGTGATTGTATAGTTCCAAAGAAAATGTGGATCTTTAGTGTGTGCAAAGAAAATCTTAAAGTGATATTTTACCTTTTTCCTCTTATAATGCTGTGTCTCTCAGCTTTGTTATAGTATCCCAGAGAACCTATACAGAGGAACTGAAATAAACATCTGTATATTTGCATATCCTATGTATAGAATATCCTTTATGCATAAAGTCTTGTTTTAAAGTTTTAAAGCATGAGGAACATTGGGGATGATTTGGAGAGTGCAACATCTGGTGCAGCTGTGCATGGTAGACAATCAGCTTCTAACTTCAACTTGTTCAATTAAGCTTTGACAAAAAAAATGGAAGTTGATTGATTTCTATGCAGAACTGCACCAGATTTTGCACTCTCCATGTTTAGTAGATAAACCCCATTGTGATTACAAGAAGAAAAAGAATTCTCTCTATGATGGTGGTCTGCAACGAGCTAAAGCATCCTTTTTGAGGATTTGAGCATTTCTTGGTTGTAATAGAAATAGAGTTTGGTGGTACAGTTAGCTGACCTGTCTCTGTGGGTGTTTTTCTACTTTAGAAGACATGCATGTAAATCAACTATTATGACTATAATAGTCTAACATTCAGCATTTATCAACAAAATCTAAACATGTTAAAACATATTTCCCATCAGTGAAACTTGATAAATGGATAGACAACAACGACCTTTGGTTGCTGACATGATTTACTGATTTACTGTTATCCCTAAGTATATATAATTTTTTTGCATGTATATAACTTCAGTGTAAGCCATCTAAAAAAATACATTTATTGTTGAAGGAAGTCCAGAATATGGGGAAAGACCAGCTCTAAGTGCTATGAAGAACATTGGCGCCAGAATGTGAAGGGCATGAGGCATAAGTAAAACCTACAGGGCCCCAGTACAAGAAACCGTAAAGGGGCCCCCTGACCCACATTCAGGGATCCCCCATGGTGGCGGAATGCCAAGGCCTGGTCGCAAGTGTGACCTTTGCAATCCTGGTAGTTCTGCCATTGATGTCAGTAGTTTTTTATTTTCATTACTTTTTTAACTATTTTTTACCATTTTATTTATTTACAATTAGATGATTTATTATTTTTTAAAACATTTTAGGAGCCCCGTGGGGGGCTTTGGTGTATTATCAGGGGTCTAAACAGACCTCTGATGTTTCACCTTTGAGGCAGAGAAAAAAAGATTGAGGACACAGCCCTTAATCTCCATCTCTGCAGCCTCAGCAGTAAAGAATGAATAGCTCTGTACAGAGTTTCCTGTTCATTCCAAAACTGAAGCATAGCTTAGCATGCCTCAGCTATGAATGAACAGACTTAGTGATTGGTACTTGGGATGGGGCAGACACCTCTCGTGAACAGGAAATAAGTTTGTGCGAACACGCGAACCCTATTAAAATCTATGGGACACGAACCTGAAAAATCAGAAGTGCTCATTTTAAAGGCGTATATGCAAGTTATTGCCATAAAAAGTGTATGGGGACCCGGGTACTGCCCTAGGGGACATGTATCAATGCAAAAAAAAAAATGTTTTTTTATAACGATCGCTTTTTCAATAGCAAAGATTTTAATAAAGCTTAAAGTGAAAAAATAAAAATGAAATATTCCTTTGAATATCATGCCTAGGGCGTCCCCTTAGCCTGCCTGTAAAGTGGTGCATCTGTGTAATGTTTAGAACAGTGCCACAGCAAAACAACATTTTTAAAGATAAAAGTCATTTAAACTTGCTCGCGGCTATAATTTATTGCTGGCTCCTGGCAATATAGATTAAAAATCACTGAAAAATCACTGAAAAAATGTGCATGGGGGTCCCCCCCAAAATCAAAATCAGGCCCTTCAGGTCTGGTATAGATTTTAAGGGAAACCCCGCGCCAAATTTTCAAAAAAAATGGCGCGGGGTCCCCCCAAAATCCATAGCAGACCCTTATCCGAGCATGCAACCTGGCAGGTCAGGATAGGGAGGGGGCGAGCGAGCGCCTCCCCCACTTGAACCATATCAGGCCACATGCCCTCAACATGGGGAGGGTGCTTTGGGGTCCCCCCAAAGCACCTTGTCCCCAGAGTTGATGGGGACAAGGGCCTCTTTCCGACAACCCTGGTCGGTGATTGCCAAGGTCTGCGGGCGAGGAACTTATCGGAATCTGGAAGCCCCCTTTAACAATGGGGCCCCCAGATCCTGCCCCCCCTATGTGAATCAGTAGGGGGTACCCCTACTCATTCCCCAAAAAAGGAGTGTAGTGTTGCAAAAAACAGTAGTTTTTGACAAGTCCTTTATTAAAAATGTCATCTTCTTCCCCCGCTTCTTCTTATTTATTCCTCCGGTCCTCCTCCATCTTCTCCTTCCCCGCTTCTTCTTGTGGTATTCTCCTTCTTCTTTCGGTCTTTCTCCGCTTCTTCTTTCCTCTCCTCATCTTCTTCCTCCACAGCCGCTCCCGCTGCCAACCAGCGGTGACTCCCAGAATGGGCGGTCTTGAGTTTGACAGTTATTTTATAGGTAAGGGCAGGGCCACCCGGTGACATAAACAGGTGACCCTGTCCCCTCTGACAACACATGATATCAGAGGGGGCGGAGTCACTCAGTTACATCACCGGGTAGCCCCGTCCTTGCCTATAAAATGAATGTCCAACTCAAACAGTCCATTCTGGGAGTCGTTTCTGGTTGGCAGTGGGAGCGTCAGTGGAGGAAGAAAAAGAAGATGACGAAAGGAAGACCGAAAGAAGAAGGAGAAGACCAGATTCCGATAAGCCCCCCACCCACAGAGCCTGACAACCAACAGCTAGGGTTGTCGGAAAGAGACCCTTGTCCTAATCAACATGGGGACAAGGTGCCTTCGGGGGGACCCTCCCCATGTTGAGGGAATGTGGCATGGTATAGTTCAGAAGGGGGGATGCTCGCTCGTCCCAATCCCTATCCTGACCTGCCAGGTTGCATACTCGGATAAGGGTCTGGTATGGATTTTGGGGGGCCTCCACGCCATTTGTAAAAACATTTTGGCACTGGGTTCCCCTTTAAATCCATACCAGACCCGAAGGGCCTGATTTGGATTTTGGGGGGGCACCTCATGCGGATTTTTCACGAATTTTGTCAAAAGGTTCCCCTAAACCACTTCAATACACTGTGTTATATATACTAAACTGACTGCACCATATAGGCTGAACTTTATTATATATACTACGGGAACTGCAATCTATGAAATTGTAATAGCATGTCCCAGTCAAACAGGTGCAGAAAAATTGGGCCCTGGGTGTTGGTGGTGCCAGAACACTGTAACCCCTCAGAGTTACTCTTGTTGGGTGCAGGAAAAGGCCCTGCTGTTGTAAATTATTTTAAAAATTGTAATGACATGCCCCAGTCAAACAGGTGCAGAAAAATTGGGCCTTGGGTGTTGGTGGTGCCAGAACACTATAACCCCTTACAGTTACTCTTGTTGGGCGCAGGAACAGGTGCTGCTGTTAAAAATGATTTAAAAAATTGTAATGACATGCCCCAGTCAAACAGGTGCAGAAAAATTGGGCTTTGGGTGTTGGAGGGTGCCAGAACACTGTAACCCCTCATAGTTACTCTTGTTGGGCACAGGAACAGGCCCTACTGTTAAACATGATTATAAAGATTGTAATGACATGCTCTTGTAAAACAGGTGCAGAAAAATTGGGCCTTGGGTGGTACCCTAAACCCAAAATATTATTGGAAGCTAGCATCATCAGGATTCAGGAGCAATAGGATAGGCAGCATAGGCAGCCTTCAAGGGATTCCAGATCTCTAGGAAATTGAATCAGTTACATCAGCATCAGGGGCTGATCCAGGACTGATTATTTTTTTTATAAATGTGAGCCTATCAACGGAGTCTGTAGACAGGCGCACTCTTCGATCTGTTATGAACCCTCCAGCAGCACTGAATGTCCATTCAGAAAGCACGCTGGATGCAGGACAGGCCAGTAGCTTGATTGCATATTGAGCAAGTTCCGGCCAGTGGTCCTTCCTCAAGATCCAGTAACTCAGTGGATGCTCAGTTATAAAGGTCTCTAAGTCTGCTCTTCTCTCTAGATCAGCCTTGCTCAACCTTTTCAACACAGAGGAACCCTTAAAATAATTCTCCGGTATCGGGAACCCCTGCTAAAAATTAAAAATCTACAACTCATGATACATTAGTGTGATGTTCAGTGGGAAGAATGCTCCTTACACTTGTGGTCATTGGGAAGAATTACCCCTTACAGATAGCTAAATAGATTAATTTTATCATTGGGAATTTATCTGAGAGGTAGAAATTGATCATTGCTCAAGGAACCCCTAGCAACCCTGCTCTAGATATGCCTGCACCATATAATGCAGATGCTGCCGATGGTTGCTTGAACCTATCAGCCCTGGGCGCTAAGGACTGAAGAATTGTTTAAAGGCATCAGTCACCTTCTCCACCACACTTCCTCTGACAGAAGGAAGCCTCAGAAACACTTTGTTCAGCACCAGGAAATGGTAACCTCCCAGGTTCTGGAAAGGCATTGCACAAACGTTTCTTCAAGGTATCCTAAAGATGTTTCATCTTCTGCTCCCTCTGTGAAAGCAGGATGAGCTCTGCAACTTTACCCTTGTAACGTGGATCAAGAAGGGTTGCCAGCCAGTAAAGATCCCTCTCCTTGATACCACGAACACTGGGGGCTTTTTGCAGGCTTTGCGGAATCAGGGAGGCCATGCAGCGTAAGTTTGAGGAGACATGAGAGTCCTTTGGGTCACTGAGGATGACATTGTCAGGAACTACCTTATCCTAGCCACATACAACTCCTTGGGTTTCTGAGGACTGAAAACCATCCCTTGAAGAGTGCTGTGTGTTATCCTCTACATCTATGCTGACACAATCCTCCTCTTCCTTTTCTTATTGTGTGTTTGGCAGCCCTGCAGGAATGGTATCTACATAAAGGGGACCTTGGGAGGAAAGGAAGTCCTCCTCTTCCTCCCGCTGTTCTGCCTTAAGTGCCCTGTCCATGATTCCACAAAGCATGCACTCCAGCAGGAGTACTAGAGGGACAGTGTCACCGATGCATGCATTGTCACTGCTCATCATCCTTGTGACAGGACAGCGCATGCATCCTTGATCAGTAGCCACTGGCGTGGCAAAAAGAAGCCAAGCTCCCCTGAGCCTGTCCTGGTGTCATACTCACACAAGTACTCATTGATGGCCCTCTGCTGTGCTTGCAGCCACTGCAGCATTGCTAATGTTGAGTTCCGCCTGGTGGGCATGTCACAAATGAGGCAGTATGTGGGCAGGTTGAATTCCTGCTGAATGTCAGCCAGCCGAGCACTGGCATTGTATGGCCGCTGGAAATGAGCACAGATTTTTCTGGACTGCCTCAGAATATCTGGTAAGCCTGGGTACCTGGTCAATAAATGCTGCACCACCAAATTCAGGATGTGTGCCAAGCATGGAACATGTGTCAAGTGTCCCTGTCGGAGGGAAGAGAGAAGATTAGTGCCATTGTCACATACAACCATTTCTGGCTCAAGCTGTCGTGGTGTCAACCACCTCTGACTCTGCCCCCGCAGAGCTGACAGAATCTCTGGCCCAGTGTGGCTCCTGTCCCCTAGACCAGTGTTTCTCAACTCCAGTCCTCAAGACACACCAATGGGTCATGTTGTCAGGATTTCCATTATTTTGCACAGGTGATTTGATCAGTTTCACCGCCTTAGTAATTACCACAGCCGTTTCATCTGAGGGAAATCCTGAAAACATGACCTGTTGGTGCACCTTGAGGACTGGAGTTGAGAAACACTGCCCTGGACAGACCAACTGAAGCACCACATGGCATCTTTTAGTCTGACTGCTTGCATAGCCCCTTGAACACTTAGGGAGTTCTGCTGGTTCAGAAGACACTGCTGCAGAAGAGGCCACAGAGGAAGAAGAGGAGGGGGTGGAGGAAGCAGATATAGCAGAATCATTACCATTTTTTTGGAGGCATGGTGGTGGAACTCCAACACTAAACACTTGTCCTGCATGCTTCCCAGCTGCCAGCAGAGTTACCCAGTGCACCGTGAAGGAAAGGTAACATCCTTGACCATGCCTGGTGCTAGACCATGAGTCAGCGGTAATATGAACCGTGTTGCTGACTGCCCTGTCCAAGGAGGCCAAAACATTGCCATCCACATGACGGTAGAGAGCTGGAATGGCCTTAAGTGAAAATAAATTTATTTTTGGAACCTGCCACTGTGGTACAGCACATTCCACAAATTCACGATAGGGGGCAGAGTCTGCCAGCTGAAAAGGCAGCAGTTGTAGTGATAGCAATTTGGCCAAGCTAGCATTTAGACGCTGAGCATGTGGATGGCTGGTACAGTATTTTTTTTTACGGTTCAGCAACTGGGATAGGGAAATTTGCCTGCTGAAATCAACTGGTGGTGTACTGCTAGCAGATTGGCTGCAAGTACTTGTGACATCCATTGCTATACCTTCATTCCTCTCAGTGCAGGCTTTTGAGAGGACTTGAGGTATAGTAGGGGTTGAGGTCACAGATGAGGAGTAAGGAGAAGTACGCTTTATGTGATGTAGGTCTTTGAGGTGCTGTTGCCAATGGACTGCATGGCAGGTCATCATATGTCTTGTCAAGCATGTGGTGCCCAAGCGGCTGCGGTTCTGGCTGCGCTTGATCTGCTTCAGACATAGATTGCAAACAGCAAAGGTGCGATCTACTGCACAAGTGTTAAAAAAATCCCACACCATTGAACTTTTGGAAGTCAGCAGGGAGTCAGCAACGCCCTGCAGCTGTGGAGCTCTGTGGTGTGATGCAATAGGTTGGCTGCCCTTAAGCTGGCCCATGGAGGACATCTTGCCTCGTTGGAGTTGTGCCTCCTCTCCTCCTCACTTTCCTCCTCTCTTCTCTCAGGCACCGAAGTACAGTCAGTGTCCTCATCATACACCCCCTCCTCGTCACTGGAGCAAACTTGGCAGTATGCTTCAGCTGGGGGAACATGACTGCTAGTTTCTTGTATTTCTGTGGCACCCCCTCTCTCTAGGTTCACGTTACTCCCTTCATCAACCTGGCAATCAACATCGGAGCCTTCAAATTGCTGCGCATCCTCCATCAGCATGTAACCGGCACTATGCTCAAATAATTCTGGTGACTCCTCCGTGCATGATGGTGAGGCTATGGTAGGAGTAACTGTGGACAAGGATCCGGTGGAATAGGCCACTTTGGCAGCTGCGTTGGAAGACAAACTAGTATGAGCCTGGGTGACAGAGGATGAGGAGGGTGAGGACTGCTTAATTATCCACTCCAGCAACTCTTCTGCATGTTTTGGCTCAATAACACGGCCAACAGCAGAAAAAAAAGTGTGACCAGTCTGCAGAGGATGCACCATGTCCGCCACCACCACTTTTCACTGTAGACACAGAGGCTGCTTGCTCTCCTTTAGTGGCCTGGCAGTGTCTGCCTCTCCTTGGCGGCCTTCCGAACATGGTGGGGATTTTTTTGAACACCGCACTACACTGTATTATATACCGTACACTGCCAAATGCACTGTATATAGTCTACACTGAATGCAGAGTATATATACAGTATCTCATAAAAGTGAGTACACCCCTCACATTTTTGTAAATATTTTATTATATCTTTTCATGTGACAACACTAAAGAAATGACACTTTGCTACAATGTAAAGTAGTGAGTGTACAACTTGTGTAACAGTGTAAATTTGCTGTCCTCTCAAAATAACTCAACACACAGCCATTAATATCTAAACCATTGGCAACAAAAGTGAAAATGTCCAAATTGGGCCCAAAGTGTCAATATTTTGTGTGGCCGCCATTATTTTCCAGCTTAACCCTCTTCGGCATGGAGTTCACCAGAGCTTCACAGGTTGCCACTGGAGTCCTCTTCCACTCCTCTATGATGACATCACTGAGCTGGTGGATGTTAGAGACTTTCCACTCCTCCACCTTCTATTTGAGGATGCCACATAGATGCTCAATAGGGTTTAGGTCTGGAGAAATACTTGGTCAGTCCATCACCTTTACCCTCAGCTTCTTTAGCAAGGCAGTAGTCATCTTGGAGGTGTATTTGGGGTTGTTATCATGTTGGAATACTGCCCTTCGGCCCAGCCTCCAAAGGGAGGGGATCATGCTCTGCTTCAGTGTGTCACAGTACATGTTGGGATTCATGGTTCCCTCAATGACCTGTAGCTCCCTAGTACCGGCAGCACTCATGCAGCCCCAGACCATGACACTCCCACCACCATGCTTGACTGTAGGCAAGACACATTTGTCTTTGTACTCCTTGCCTGGTTGCCGCCACACACGCTTGGCACCATCTGAACGCTTATCTTGGTCTCATCAGACCACAGGACATGGTTCCAGTAATCCATGTCCTTAGTCTGCTTGTCTTCAGTAAACTGCTTGTGGGCTTTCTTGTGCATCATCTTTAGAAGAGGCTTTCTTCTGGGATGACAGCCATGCAGACCAATTTGATGCAGTGTGCGAATGTATGGTCTGAGCACTGACAGGCTGACCCCTCTCCCCTTCAACCTCTGCAGCAATGCTGGCAACACTCATACGTCTATTTCCCAAAGACAAACTCTGGATGTGACGCTGAACATGTACACTAAACTTCTTTGATCGACCATGGTGAGGCCTGTTCTGAGTGGAATCTGTCCTGTTAAACCGCTGTATGGTTTTGGCCACTGTGCTGCAGCTCAGTTTCAGGGTCTTGGCAATCTTCTTATAGCCTAGGCCATCTTTATGTAGAGCAGGAATTCTTTTTTTCAGATCCCCAGAGAGTTCAGTGGTTTACCATACAGCAGTTTAACAGGACAGATTCCACTCAGAAGAGTCCTCGCCATGGTTGACCAAAGTTTGCTGAAGACAAATAGACTAAGGACACGGATTACTGGAATCATGTCCTGTGACCTTATGAGACCAAGATAAACTTATTTGGTTCAGATGGTGTCAAGAGTCTGTGGTGGCAACCAGGTGAGGAGTAGAAAGACAAGTGTGTCTTGCCTACAGTCAAGCATGGTGGTGGGGGTGTCATGGTCTGGGGCTGCATGAGTGCTGTTGGCACTGGGGAGCTACAGTTCATTGAGGGAACCATGAATGCCAACATGTACTGTGACATACTGAAGCAGAGCATGATCACCTCCCTTCGGAGATGAGGCCGCAGGGCAGTATTTCAACATGATAATGACCCCAAACACACCTCCAAGATGACTACTGCCTTGCTAAAGAAGCTGAGGGTAAAGGTGATGGACTGGCCAAGCATGTTTCCAGACCTAAACCCTATTGAGCATCCGTGGGGCATCCTTAAACGGAAGGAGGAGACGTGCAAGATCTCTAACATCCACCAGCTCCGTGATGTCGTCATGGAGGAGTGGAAGAGGACTCCAGTGGCAACCTGCGAAGCTTTGGTGAACTCCATGCCCAAGAGGGTTAAGGCAGTGCTGGAAAATAATGATGGCCACACTAAATATTGATACTTTGGGCCCAATTTAGACATTTTCATTTAGGGGTGTACTCACTTTTGTTGCCAGCAGTTTAGAAATGAATGGCTGTGTGTTGAGTTATTTTGAGGAGACAGAAAATGTACACAGTTATACAAGCTGTACACTCACTACTTTACATTGTAGCAAAGTGTCATTTATTCAGTGTTGTCACATGAAAAATAAAATATTTACAAAAATGTGAGGGGTGTACTCACTTTTGGGAGATACTGTATATGGTAGATGTACACCAGTATACAAAAAAACACACACTATATAAGATCAGCCAACACCACATTTTAAAAATCCAGTACCGCTCTGAAAACTGAATTGCAGACAAACAGTAAAACACTCAGCGAGCTGTCTTGTCTGGCTGCAGAGCTTGACAATCAGTACCGAAGGCCAAAGGCAAAGACTCACCATAATTGCCAGTGGTCCCTCTGCAGCTGATCTTTTCCCCAATACTGACTTATGCTATATGAATATAGCATATTTTGTACCACTTTATATCACTTAATGGAAGTGACTTGGTAGAGAAAGGGTTTTTTTTCCTCATGTCAGAGCTGCCCCCTAAAGAAAGGAGATCTGACAGCTGGCTGGGTAATATTCCATCAGCTACACAGTCCAAAGATAGTGCAGCACAAACAGTCCATCAAATGAGAAGACTTTATCATAACAATAAAGTTGGAGAGTCCCAGGGAGCAGTGTGAAGTGTGAGATCTTTAAACATGCAGGTGAAATAGAGGGAATCCAGCCATCACTGGCATTAGCAGCCTCTCACTTCCTTGCCTAGACCTTAAAAGGCTGTCAGGCATTTGTTCCAACACCGCAGGGATGGTACAAAATCTTGATCTCAAAGACACCGTTGTTATAGATAATTAGATAAAATGAGCTGCGCTAAACCAGAGATTACACAACTAATAAATGTACATCTAAAATGGCACAAATTAAATACATATATTCCCCATACGTTGTATGAGGTAAGTTTAAAAAATATAAATGTCCATATATCGAAAAATACCCCCTAAACCAAGAGTCCTGCACAATAAGATGTTTAAGGAATAATCTTAAAAATATTCCCCGTTAAAAACAAAACCGAAATTAAGGTGTGGATCTCCAATCAAGTCCAGCATATGTATCCTTAATATTGATAAATGTTCATGTGGACAAATCAGCACGTTTGCATAATAAGGGGAAAGGGGAGCAGAGCACCCGGTGTGTAAAGGAAGCAGATAATCATGTGGGAATCCGTCTCCAAATGTTGAATATGCTCACCAGACATGAATAGAAATAGCGCCTAGGCTTTTACCCACCCAGGGTCCCCTTAGGGAATTGAGAGATTCCTTCCCACTGCAGTGTCCATATTCTGAGATACCACACTCCAAGTCCGTCCCCTGTTAGGTCAGTGTCCTCCATAAAATAAAGAGCTTTGATAGTGTAATATTGTAACAACTCTTATTTATTAAAAGTGAAAGTCTTGCACTTGCATTTCGAAATGTAGACACAGCTTAAAAACAGCATAAACATCCGGCCTGCTAGTGATAGGTAATCCCGAAGGCGGTGATGTCAACGCATCCTCCCTGACGCACTTTTCGTTTTCAGATAGACGTTGTCAAAGGGATGTTGTTATAGATACTTCACCGGGCACCGATACTCCTTAGGTATGTGCGGATAAAAATGAGAACTTTCTAGTGCTCCCTGTATACAAACTGCTAAGTTTATTGTATGAAAGGTTACTCACAAATAAAGTACCTCCACTGGTGCCAGTATGCAGACAAGTACATGTAATCCACCGAAAAGATGGGCGCGTGGGTGACGTCCGGCGTAACTCCTCCCTCCATACGTATTACGTCCTATGGGTGGGATTTCTTCAACGTGAGTGGAAGCATGCACGTCACCCATCTCAATTTATACAGCACGTCATAATCATGTGACAATGGACCTTACCCAGACAGACTGATTCGTCTACCAATGGGGGACAAGGACACAACGATCCGGAAGCCAGCTAAAGCATCCCATCAGCCAATAAACACTGGACTCTGGACACCCGCCCTGGCTTGTGCATCATCATGTTGTTTAGATACCTTAATTAGAAAGGACAGATATAATAGTATTGCCCGTTTTGGGTACCGATGGGGAGACTAGACATTGTCTTTAATCCATCAGTCACCAAGGACAAACGGGCACTTGAAAAATGAAATAAGTAAACTAATACTGCCCAAGGTGGAATATAATAACACTAGTTATAATAAAATTGATACTACTCCATTCAGGTAACCAATTTAAAAAAAAAACACAGCCAAACGAGGCACAGGAGATACAGTTATAATAGACATTATTTTAAAATTATTTTAAAAAAGGGGGGTAAATCATCAGTACCTACTGCATATGCAGACCCCATCTAATCTGATGACTCCAGTTATCAAAATTAAGATTGAAAATGAAAGGGATATATAACCCACATACCAGAATTGATGGGCATAGAGGTAGCTTTAAAGGGGAACTCTACCCAAGCCCAATATTCAGTCCTGCGGACGTCACCCCGCCTCCATCTTGTACATATACATAAGCACATAATAAAACAGAATTCACAGAAAAACTCAATCAGCACAAAACAATATGTATTTTTTATCGGTCGGATATGAAACAGTTGAGGTTGAATTCAACATTTAAGCCAGCAGGCTTGAGAACCTTGGTCTCATATATCTACAAGGATTCTCTGCGGCTCAAATGTCAAATGAAGTTGCCCCCTCTCCAGTGTCGGGCCACTTTCTCGATCCCCCAAAATTTCAGGATTTAGGATCTTTATGGTGGCATATTTTAAAGTGTCTAGATACACTATGGGTAACAAGACCCTTTTTGATGTTATTAATGTGTTCTGTTACCCTGACATGTAGGGCTCTAGATGTGCGACCTATATATTGTAACCCGCACTGACACTCCAGCATATATACTACGCCCTAAGTGGTGCAGGTGATGAGATCTTTAATACTATATAGCTTCTGGGTGGCCGATGAAAAAACTGCTTTCTCTTTTTAATGTTCCCTTTGGCCCCCTTTACATGCTGCACACTTCCCACATGCGTAAAACCCTGACAGGAAAGAGAACAATCTATTGTCTGGATTTTTTTGGGGGTCAACAACACCAGGGGCCAGTTTATCACGAAGAGTGGAAGCCTTTTAATAAATGAATTTAGGGCAATCTGGAAGGACTAGACCTAATAGTCTGTCTTCTTTAAGTATGAACCAATGTTTGGCCACTATCTGTTTAAATTGTTTGTACTGGGCACTATAACCAAGGACCATATGATACTCAGTGGACGAAGATGATCCCCCGTCACTCTGCCCGGCAATGATGGTATTCCTATCCATCTGCCCCACCCTCTTAATTTCATCATCAATAGTACCTCTAGTGTACCCCTTTTGCCGAAAACGTTTGGCTAATATTTGAGATTGTAACAAATAGTCATCCTCTGAGGAACAATTACGTCTAAGACGCATAAACTGGCCTTGTGGCATATTGCATAGCCATAATTTGTGGTGGCAGCTAGTAAGAGGTATATATGCATTTCTGTCAGTTGGTTTGAAATGATTTTTAGTTTTGAATTGAAAATCTCTAAATCAAGGAAATTCATCCTCTGCATATCAATATTCCATGTCAACCTAATGTTTTTCTCATTATTATTGAGGCGGACAATAAACGCCTTCAGAATTTCCATATTACCCTCCCAGATGAGGATCAATTCATCGATATACCGTCGGTAGTAGACCAGTTGGGATGGACGGTCCCTGAGCACTACCTCTTCCTCCCAGTGGGCCATGAACAAATTGAATTAGATTACTAACACAAACAGCGCCTCCCCTATCGGAATTAAAATGAAATACTAGTGAACATACATGTGCGTGTATGCGCCCATAAGGACACACTGACACACACTTGGGCTGCTGCCTTCAGATACACGTCTGTTTAAATATTGTTAAAGGGATGGGCAGCGCCTCTGAACACCAGTAACCAAAAATAAACCATATGTATCAAATCATGTGTGAAATAAGGTGCTGGTGCTATAAACTTAATATAAATCCATACAATATCTTAAAAATAAATCCATATATCCCATAAAAAACTGCAAAAAATCAATATATGGATGTGCTCAGTACAACAAATTAATTCCACAAAAACAATAATTAAACCAAAGCGCTTGTAAAGTGTCCAAGTGCTTGAAAGGTGCTACTACAAGTGCATAGCCAATAAGTCCTTATTGTGATTAACTCATGATAAACAGCAAATAGCTGAATGTGCTATGCAATTGCACAAAAACAATAACACTGTATAAAGTGCTTAAAAAGTGTCCAAGTGCTTGATAGGTGCTGCTACAAGTGCATGACCAGCAAATTTTTCAAAGTGACAAAGTGCAAACGAGGTGCTCCTTAAAGTGCTGAAAGGGTTAATCCAAGTGTGACATGCAGTCTGTGCCGAACCCCTTCTGTGTCCCCACTCACCAGAAACTATTGACCATCTGCTTTTCAGTCAGTGGTCAAAAGAGCTTGTGTCAGTGGGGAGAGGCAGCAGGTACCCGAATGCTGGATGGTAGTTGTAGGTCAGACTCTTCAGCTACTAGATAGTTAGGATGGTGCCTGGATGGCTCACATCCGGTCGCCGCAGCCGTCATCATTCTACTTCCGGTTCGGGTGGTTAGAGACAGTGGAAAACACGTCGCCGTGGATTGAATACTAAAGGCTTTTTATTTCTACCATCCTGTAAGTAGCTTTCCACTTGCGCATTAAAGCAAATTTTTGACGTTCTACACATGAGGTTTTTCCTTTATTCTCTGAGCCATCCAGGCACCATCCTAACTATCTAGTAGCTGAAGAGTCTGACCTACAACTACCATCCAGCATTCGGCATTTGGCTATGCACTTGTAGTAGCACCTTTCAAGCACTTGGACACTTTACAAGCGCTTTGGTTTAATTATTGTTTTTGTGCAATTAATTTGTTGTACTGATCACATCCATATATTGATTTTTTACAGTTTTTTATGGGCTATATGGATTTATTTTTAAGATATTGTATGGATTTATATTAAGTTTATAGCACCAGCACCTTATTTCACACATGATTTGATACATATGGTTTATTTTTGGTTACTGGTGTTCAGAGGCGCTGCCCATCCCTTTAACAATATTTAAACATGAACAAATTGGCCACACTGGGAGCAAAACGGGCGCTCATAGCCACCTCCCTGGTCTGCAAAAAGAACCAACGGTCATACCAGAAGTAGTTGTGATTAAGACAAAAGCTGAGACTATTCAATATAAACCTTTTATGCCGACTGGTTAGATCTGACTGGGTTAAGGCCCACTGAACTGAGGACAAGGCATCCTCGTGGCCTATAATTGTGTATAGGGACCCAACATCAGCGGTCACCAGAATGCTAGTTGGCAAACAGGTTAAAGTGTCAAGTATCTGAATAATGTGCTTAGTGACTTTTAAATATGCTGCTGTTCCTATTACCAGTGATTGGAGAAAAAAATCAATATATTGACCCATTTGAGATGTAACTGAGTCATTCCCATTGATAATCGGACGGCCAGGTGGCCTGTCAGCATTTTTATGTATTTTTGGCAGAAAGTACAGTGTGGGAGTCCTACAAAATAGAGGGGTTAAGTACGGAGCTTCTATATGATTCACAATGCCCTTCTACTCACCTTTCTGTACTAAATGATGTCATTTATCCTTAAATTTAAGCATAGGATCATTCCCTAAAACTTGATAGGTCTTGTGATCATCAAGTAATCAACTCATTTCCTCTTGGTAGTAAGATTTATTCATAATGACAACCCCCCCCCCTTATCTGCCGATCGAATGACAATATCATTTCTTTCTTGCAGAGAGGTGATTCCTCTTTTTAGGTAGCGGGAATCATTAACTTTTTTGATGTTTAAGGCTTCAATGTCATTACATAACTTTTGGATATTAATATAAGTTTGAAATTTGTTTAGGTTCCGCACAGGTTCAAACTTCAAACCCCTATCCAGAACCTTAATCTCATTTTCAGTGAGGGGAGCATCACTAAGGTTATAAATCCCTGCCCCTATTCGGGTCTTTGCCTTTTGGATACGTCTCCCCCCTCGGCATCCTCTCTGTCCTTTCTTTTTTCTCCTCTGCCAGATCGAATAGGACCCTGTTGGGGGGGATGATCTCTCCATCCTCTGTTCCCCATCGGGATCCACAGAGGAGGTCCCCCCCACGGGGGGTCCTCTGTGCCCCTAAAAAATGTTCCACCTGATAGTCTTGTAAGGGGGCAAATCTGTAGTATGTAGGAATGCTTCTCTGGGGGTGATGAGGTCCTCCTCGTGAGGAATGTCCTCTATGTTGGTCTCCTCTGGGGGTTTGGGGGCACTCCCCATACATAGGGGGAGGGTAACTACGTACAGCCCCCTCATTATAAGTTGGGTAATGATGGGTCCCTCTTCCTCATTTTTTATTTCCCCTGCGACCCCTTTCACCAGGGTTAGAGTTCCTCTCATAAGTCTCATGTGGCGGGGGTCTCTCCTCCCAGGGATAATCATAATCATAAACTGATTCCAATGGGGTTTCCAGTATTTCCATGGCTTCAGGTACCCTAGGAAAGGAATTTATAGGCCTTATTTCTCCCAAAGTCAGAAATATCTCTAACAAACTTCTTCTTTTTGTCCTGTATCTCCTTATCCCATTTAATAATTTTATTCTTAAGTTCTCCCGATAATCTGATAAACTCAGGGGAATCTTTAGATGCCTCAATGTGTCCGTTGATAAACCCTATTTGCATGTCAATTAATTTAATATTATTCTGTTTCTGAGACAATAAAAATTCAAGCAATTCCAGACCCTTTTTTCGTAAAGAATTCCCCCCATTCTTTATATGAGTCTTCATCCAAAAGACCCTCATTAGGGGGAATATCCCTTAATCGTCTGGGGATGATCTTAACAGAAAGGTATTGTTCATGGCCAATTTGTTCATGGCCCACTGGGAGAAACAGGTGGTGTTCACGGACCATCCACCCCAACTGGTCTGCTACCGACGGTATATTGATGACCTGATCCTCATCTGGGAGGGCAATATGGAAAGGCTGAAGGCATTCATTGGCCGCCTCAACAATAATGAGAAAAACATTAGGTTGACATGGAATATTGATATGCAGAGGATGAATTTCCTTGATTTGGAGATTTTCAAGGAAGGCGTAAAATTCAAAACTAAAAATCATTTCAAACCAACTGACAGAAATGCATATATACCTCTTACAACCTGCCACCACAAATTATGGCTATGCAATATATCCCACAAGGCCAGTTTATACATTTTAGACGTAATTGTTCCTCAGAGGATGACTATTTGTCACAATCTCAAATATTAGTGGAACGTTTTCGGCAAAAGGGGTACGCTAGAGGTACTATTGATGATGAAATTAAGAGGGTGGAGCGGATGGAAAGGAATGCCATCATTGCCGGGCAGAGTGACAGGGGATCATCTTTGTCCACTGAGTATCTTATGGTCCTTGATTATAGTGCCCAGTACAAAAAATTCGAACAGATAGTGGCCAAACATTGATTCATACTTAAAGGAGACAGAGTATTAGGTCTGGTTCTTCCAGATTGCCCTAAATTCATTTATAAAAAGGCTCACACTCTGCATGATAAACTGGCCCCTGGTGTTGTTGACCCCCCAAAAATCCGGACAATAGATTGTTTTCTATCCTGTCAGGGTTTTACGCATGTGGGAAGTGTGCAGCATGTAAGGGGGCCAAAGGGAACATTAAAAAGAGAAAGCAGTTTATTTCATCGGCCACCCAGAAGCTATATAGTATTAAAGATCTCATCACCTGCACTACTCAGGGCGTAGTATATATGCTGGAGTGTCACAATATATAGGTTGCAAATCTAGAGCCCTACATGTCAGGGTAGCCGAACACATTAATAACATCAAAAAGGGTCTCGTTACCCACAGTGTATCTAGACACTTTAAAATATACCATCATAAAGATCCTAAAGGCCTGAAATTTTGGGGGATCGAGAAAGTGGCCCGACACTGGAGAGGGGGCAACTTCATTCAACATTTGAGCCACAGAGAATCCTTTTGGATATATGAGACCGAGGTTCTCAAGCCTGCTGGCTTAAATGTCAAATTCAACCTCAACTGTTTCATATCCGACTGATAAAAAATGCATATTATTTTGCGCTGATTGAGTTTTTCTGTGAATTCTGTTTTATTATGTGCTTATGCATATGTATAAGATGGCGGCGGGGTGACGTCCGCAGGACTGAATATTGGGCTTGGGTAGAGTTCCTCTTTATAGATACCTCTATGCCCATCAATTCTGGTTTGTGAGTTATATAGCCCTTTCATTTTCAATCTTAATTTTGATAACTGGAGTCATCAGATTAGATCGGGTCTGCATATGCAGTAGGTACTGATGATTCACCCCCCCCCTTTTTTAAATAATCTTAAAATAATTTTTAAACAATGTCTTTTATGACTGTATCTCCTGTGCTTCGTTTTGACTGTGTTTTTTTTTTTTAATTGGTTACCTTGATGACCTGACATGGCCGTAGTGAGACTTTAAAGGATACTCCCACTGATATCAGTGGCGCTCTTAGTCAGCATACCAGATTCTGAATGGAGTAGTATCAATTTTATTATAACTAGTTTTAATATATTCCACTCAGGACAGTAATAGTTTACTTATTTCATTTTTCAAGTGCCCGTTTGTCCTTGGTGACTGATGGATTAAAGACGATGTCTAGTCTCTCCATCGGTACCCAATATGGCCAATACTATTATATCTGTCCTTTCTAATTAAGGTATCTAAACAACATGATGATGCACAAGCATCCAGAGTCCAGTGTTTATTGGCCGATGGGATGCTTTAGCCAGCTTCTGGAACGTTGTGTTGTGTTTTGCTTCCGTGTCCGTGGACCCGAGTTTCCTCGTCCCCCATTGGTAGACGAGTCAATCTGTCTGGACAAGGTCCATTGTCATGTGATTGTGACATGCTGTATAAATTGAGATGGGTGATGTGCGTGCCTCCACTCATGCTGAAGAAGTCCCGTCCATAGGCCGTAACGCATACGGAGGGAGGAGTCACGCCGGACGTCACCCGCACGGCCATCTTTTCGGTGGATTACATGTACTTGTCTGCATACTGGCACCAGTGGAGGTACTTTATTTGTGAGTAACCTTTTATACAATAAACTTAGCAATTTTTATACAGCGAGCACTAGAAAGTTCTCATTTTTATCCGCATATACCTGAGTAGTATCGGTGCCCGGTGAAGTATTTATAACAACGGTGTCGTTGAGATCAGGATTTAATACCATCTCTATGGTGTGGGAACAAACGCCTGGTGGCCTTTTAAGGTCTAGGCAAGGAGGTGAGAGGCTACTAGTGCCGGTGGTGGCAGGATTCACTCTATTTCACCTGCATGTTTAAAGATCTCACACTTCACACTGCTCCCGGGGACTCTCCAACTCTATTGTTATGATAAAGTCTTCTCATTTGATGGACTGTTTGCTCTGCACTATCTTTGGACTGTTTAAGTTCTGTATCTGCGCTGAACATTTTTCTTAACTTTTATAATATTCAATCAGCAGCAGGACAAGTAGAGCACACATTTTTGCAATGACGTTTCTCGTTTGCAGCTTTCTCTCCATCCAGGAGAACAGTGAGCAGCAGATTAGTGACATCACCAAATTTTACAAGCACCAATACCTTAGATGATCTCAAACTGCAGATATACAGTTATTAGACTGAAGGCACATGACCCAGGCATAGAAAGTGCACCGATATCTTTCAGAAGTACTGCTTAGAGACAACTAAGTTATAGATGAAAAATTCACTTTTTGAGTTCAGGGCTACTTTAAGTCACTTGCAAAATGTATGATTTTCCTAAGTCTATAAAGGACAGTTTACTTAGTCATTGTGTGTTTCTTTTATTGTGTGCTATTTTCATTAAGATTCCAGGGGATAGTTTTGGGCAATTGTCCATATTTTATTGCTTCAGTAAGCATGTTGAGTTCAGGAATAGAAAACTTGACCATTATACCATTTTTGATGTTTCCAGAGACCACAACTAGAAGAGCGTGAGAACATTTTCATTAGTGCACTGCAAAAGATCTGTCTGTCCTGGGAAACGTAAGCTGGATATACCCGGCACCTGGGAAACAGGCCAAAAGTTGCTAATGTTAACCACAGAGGATTTCATTCCCCACTCCCTTTAATCCAAAGAGGGCGATAGTTGTGTTTCTTATGCTGGAATGTGATATAAAGACTCTGATATGATTTACATAGAAAATCTTGTAATCGCTTAGCTCACTATGTGGGACAAAAACTGTGATGTTTGGTAAAATCTGTACATGCCTTATAGTAAGTAAAATAAACAGTTCAGCTGCAGTCAAAAATAACATACCAATCCTTTGTGTTTAAAAACACTCATAAATCACATTAACATTCTAGAGAATAATAACCCTTTTTCTAGTGCCAGTGATAGCTCAGACACACACTATAAAAACAGCACTTAGACAATAGTAAATACATACACGGGCAAGAAAATTGAGACATGTGGCATAAACATGGCTTTGTATAACTATGTCCAATGACAACATATACCATATATGGGAAATAAAAGGCATGTGAAGCCAATGAATCTCTGCCAATGGTATTTAATGTTTTATAAATGCATTGGAATTATCTGATTAAAGTGGTTATGCAGAAAACTATGATGCTTGCCCAAATTACTCCTATGGTGGGAATCCCTGTTATCGAAGAATTTGGATTTAGAAGGTTCATGGTCCTCTGTGAGGTTAGATTATTCACTTTCCATCCATTCTCATACAGACTTGTCTTCTATTGCAGCCGTTTTTAACCAGGGTGCCCAGGCACCCTGGTGTGCCTTGAAGTTTCTTCAGGGGCGCCTTGGCAAAATGCCTAAAAAGTGTCCATAAATTGTATACAAGCCGCGCTGTGGATGAAGCCTGCCGTTTAGTTACACAAAGCCACAGGCTTTCATTGAGTACCATCACTACCTTCTAGCTGCTGGCATCCTAATGACCAATGACATCATCAGTTGATAAGGAGGATGCCAGCTGTGGGATAGAGAAAAACTGAGGGAGAAGAGAAACATTGGGATACTAGTCAGTAACAGTTTGCAAAAGTGTACTTGCTTTGGAAGAATAAATCACCTCTAATGTTGGGTGTCCTATTTGTGTGGATGCATTATGTAAAACTATTATAATAGATTTTACATTTTAGAAGGGGGTGCCTCAAGACTGTCCATACATTTTAAAGGGTGCCTTGAGATTGTCCATAAATTTGAAAGGGTGTCTTGAGATTGTCCATAAATTTTAAAGGGTGCCTTGACTGAAAAAGGGTTGAGAAACACTGTTCTATTGTGTCTTTCATTACTCTCACTTAAAGGGTAACTCCATTTTCGTGAAAAAATATAGCAATTAAAAATATTAATAATAATATAGCATATACAATTGCTACACAAGACATATTGTATAGTTGCCAACATTTAAAAAAGTTTTTAGGGACACCTTTTTTTCTGTGTGTCCAGAAAGCTGCTGTAAGCAGAGCATGTACTTTTATTAGGGGTGGGGCATTTATTTAATTTGGGCGTGGTTCTACAAGAAGGTTAATCATGTGCTTCCATCAGAGATCTGACAGTAATGAAATAGTTAATCATGTCCAACCACCAAGGATCTGCTAGCAATAAAAGAGGTAATCATGTCTCTAGCCACCAGGGATCTCAGGCCAACCATACACGGGTTGAATCTCTAACAGTTCAGTGGGAATGGGCAGAGATTCGAACCATTAATGGGCAGGCTGAATGTAAAGTTGATCGACTTGGGTACAACCAAACTGCCGAATTTGCTGCCGATTATCATTAATGGCTGCTATATTGATAATCACTACCTTCTCCCCGCCTGCTCCCACCCCGATGGGAGAAGACAATGTCTCGGCAGGAGGAATTCCATTGTCCACGCTATCTGTGCTGATGGGGGAATCATGCAAATTTATTTCCAGCATTCCCGGCAACTCTTGGCTACAGAAAAGAAATTTGCACCCTCTATGGCCAGCTTTAGGCTAATAAGATCCCTAATAGCTAGAGAAATGATTAACCTTTTTATTGCTAGCAGATCCTTGCAGGCCGTACATTCATTTCATTTCTAGCAGATCCTTGGTGGCTGGACATGATTAACTATTTCATTGTGTCCAGATCCCTGATGGAAGCACAGGATTAACATGTTCTCTGCTAGCAGAGCCCTGGTGGACATGCATGAGTAACTCTTTGTTCAGTGCTTGGACTAGGTCATCCAGCTCCCAGGGCAAAGATGCCAAACTGGGCCCCCCCCATTCTTGATATGCAAGCTTAGTGGATTCCATGCCCAACAGTCACTTGTTTGTCAAAATCACTGCTGCTATCACTACTCCTGTCAGCCATGTAACAAAAGGCAGGCGCTCTCATTCCTACAGTAAGCCATTGCGCCCAGGGTAGCTTCTCCTCCTGCCCACCCCTTATCTCAGCCCTGCCTTTGTTTCTCACAGACACAAAAAAACGTAAGCACAATAATTTTTAGGCTCATACATACTGAAAAACGAACTATAAAGCTAGTGCCGACACCAGGATAAAAGCCATGTTAAAAATGCGATTTTATCAGTGTTTTGCATTGGCGTCAATGTGCTTTTTTCAGTGCTAGCTTTTTTTTTAACAAATATTTTATTAGAAGTTTGATGCATACAGGCAATCAGACCTTACAGTCAGTATAGAAACATATCAAGAGTAGATACCGGGTAGCACTCAGAGTTAGTTTCGATTTCGACAACAACTAGTAAGTGAGGGAAAAGGGGGGGAGGGAAAGGAAAGGTGGGGGGGAGGGGGGTCTACCACATTTTGTATGGCTCAGGTCAACACTCCTATGGGGAAATAGTAGCTCATTTACGTTTAACTATGAACGTCTAATGTAGCAGTGTTCTTGAGGAATCAGCAAGGGTTGACCTAGAAAGATTGAGTATGGGTCCGTAGTCACTAGGTGTTATATTCTAGCAGCAGGCAGTCG
This sequence comes from Glandirana rugosa, assembly GCA_018402905.1. NCBI lineage: Eukaryota > Metazoa > Chordata > Amphibia > Anura > Ranidae > Glandirana > Glandirana rugosa. The sequence continues at coordinate 1,365,695 of BLSH010517669.1, read as the reverse complement.
CTCATCGGGTCCTGGGCAGTGTGGCACCAGAAGAAACTTGGTACTGTGGTCTCAAAGGATCGAATGGGGCTGCTAGAGATTCTCTTGTGGAGAGAGGGAGTTCTTTGGAGATGAAAGGTGACCATTTTCGTGAGTAGTAGCTTGAGGCTCTGGAGTTGGGGGCAGGTTTATCCAATTTGTCAAGTTTGAGCAACCTGAAGAGTTCTGCTTTCACCTCCGCGATAGAAGGGGGTGTGTCAGATATCCATTTTTTTAAGATGGCTCTACGAGCAATCATGTAGCAAGATATAATCCATGCTTTGTTTGACTGTAGTATGGTGAGCTGGGAACTGGAGATAAGGGGGGAAAGGGTGTCCAGGTTGCCAAAAAGAAGTGCATAAATCTGACCGTGAGGTTGTAAGTTAGTAATAGTTGATTTGGCCTGGAGTTGAGAGTTCAGCGCTTTGTAAAGGTCAGAGATTTTGTGAAGACCACGTTCCAGTAATTGGTCTAAGAGGGATGGTTGATAACGGTGGGCTTTACCCGGATGGGTGGCACACACAAAGCTCGAGGCTTGCAACACTTGAAGGTAATGGGTTGGCGGCAGGCCAAAGTCCTGAAGTATTTGTGTGGGAGGAATAGGCTTCCCTGAGGTCTTGTCAAATAACTGGCTAAACTTGGTTAGACCAGCTTTCGCCCACATGTGGAAAACCAAAATTTCCAGTGCTTGGGGGAATAGAGGGTGTCTGAATATTTTTGCATGTGTCGAAAGTCCCGGCAAAAGGTGGAGTTTCTTCCCTATTTCTCTCCAAGCTAGTGCTGTGTCTCGTATGAGGATATTATTTTTTAGGTGAATTGGAATGTTGCTATGACCACAGTGGAGCAGGTTAGACAGGTCCATAGGCTTTACCATTTCAGTTTCTAGGTCGTTGTTAGAATATCTAGAGGAGTTGGTGGTGCAATCTAAGCCCACACGCAGGAGACAAGCCAGGTTATAGAGTCTGGTGTTGGAGAGGTTGGCACCTCCATCCATTTTGGGGGCAAATAGCTTGTGCAGGGCTATGTGGGGTTTGCGGCCTTTCCAGAGAAAGCCTGACACGGCCGAGTGAAGTCGTGTAACATCTCTGTGCTTTAGGAGAATGGGAATTGTTTGAAGGGGGTAAAGGAATTTCGGGAAACTCATCATTTTATATAGGTGACATCTGCCTAAAAGGGACAAAGGGAGGTTAGCCCACTGTTTAAGTTCCTGAATGATTTTTAGGATTGTCGGGCTGATATTTAGCTGATACAGTGAGGAGGGAGTTTTTCCTATTTTGATTCCAAGGTAGGTGATGTAGCTCTTAGCTACGGTGAAAACTGACGAGGAGGCCGGGGGGGGGGGGGGACGAGAGTGGGAAAGTGGAAGGATTTCACTTTTGGTGAAATTAATGCGGAGGCCCGAGGCCCAACGGAACCAGGTGAAAGTTTCCTGTATAAAGTGCATGTTGGCTATAGGGTTGGAAGAGAAGATTAATATGTCGTTAGCAAAGAGTGCTGATTTTAAGGTGAGGGAGCCGACAGGGATGCCGCTTAGACTATTGTGTGTGTTTAGGTATCTCGATAATGGTTAGAGGGCTAGGTTAATTAGAAGGGGGAGAGAGGGCAGCCCTGTCTGGTCCCCTTGTGGAGGCGGAACCCATCGGAGACATGTCCTACCGCCACTATGTAAGCCATAGGAGCTTCGTACATGGCATCCACGAGGTGGCATATCGGACCGGAGAAGCCGAAAGCCCTTAAAACCATTTTTAGCCATTGGAA
>BLSH010517669.1:1352842-1363909 GCA_018402905.1 Glandirana rugosa | reverse complement strand
AGTGATTTTTAGGATTGTTGGGGTGATGTTTAGCTGATACAGTGAAGAGGGAGTTTTTCCTATTTTGATTCCAAGGTAGGTGATGTAGGTCTTAGCTACGGTGAATACTGATGAGGAGGCCCAGGGGGGGGAACGAGAGTGGGAAAGTGGAAGGATTTCACTTTTGGTGAAATTAATGCGGAGGCCCGAGGCCCAACGGAACCAGGTGAAAGTTTCCTGTATAAAGTGCATGTTGGCTATAGGGTTGGAAGAGAAGATTAATATGTCGTTAGCAAAGAGTGCTGATTTTAAGGTGAGGGAGCCGACAGGGATGCCGCTTAGACTATTGTGTGTGTTTAGGTATCTCGATAATGGTTAGAGGGCTAGGTTAATTAGAAGGGGGAGAGAGGGCAGCCCTGTCTGGTCCCCTTGTGGAGGCGGAACCCATCGGAGACATGTCCTACCGCCACTATGTAAGCCATAGGAGCTTCGTACATGGCATCCACGAGGTGGCATATCGGACCGGAGAAGCCGAAAGCCCTTAAAACCATTTTTAGCCATTGGAAGTTCAGGTTGTCAAAGGCTTTCTCCGCGTCTAATGAGATGATTGCCAGGTCTCAGGCGGGTCCCAGTCTCCCCATCTTCAGGGCCATCAGTACTTTTCTGATATTAGTGGTAGCGGATCTACCTTGCGTGAATCCGGATTGGGCTGGGTCGAGCAAAAAGGGCATGATTGGGGCGAGTCTGTGTGCTATAACTTTAGACAGGATCTTTGAGTCTAAGTTTAGTAGGGAGATGGGGCGGTATGAGCCAGGGTCTAAGGGGTCTTTACCCTTCTTCGGAATCAGTTTAATGTGGGCTTGGTGGCCTGTGGGGAGGTAAGGGCTGCCCTCTAGAATGTTTTGATAAACACATTGGAGGGTGGGGGTGAGGGAGGCAGCGTTCAGTTTGTAAAACTCTGCAGTAAATCCATCCAGGCCTGGGGCTTTTCCTGGGGGGAGGGTTTGTATGATGTTTGAGATTTCTTTGATGGTTATGGGAGCGTTGAGGGATGTCAGGTGGGGTTGTTGGACTTTGGGAAGGACTACTTGGTGTAGGAAGTCTAGCACTTTGGTGTCATCGATGGGGTCATGATCGTAAAGGGAACCATAGAACTTTTTTAAGGTGTCATTCATGTGCTTAGGGTTAGAGGTTTCCTTCCCTGTTGGGTCTCTGATCGATCCCACATGTGACATAGCGTGCGGGCCCCTAGTCAGTCTGGCCAGTAGTTTGCCTGGCTTATTACCAAACTTATGCATTTTCAGTTCGTGGCGGGACTGGAAAATTTTGTCTTGTGTAGCTGCCCAAAGTTCGAAGTTGTCTTTGGCTGCTAGCCAGTTTTTCCTATTGTGGGGTGTGTTGTTGGTGGAGAGAGCCGCGTGGGCAGTACGCAGGGTGTTACTGGTTGCCTGGTACTGTGCAGATACCTTCTTTTGGTATGCGGAGGCATAGGAGATTACCCTTCCTCTCAGAACTGCTTTGCCTGCTTCCCAGAATAGGTTGGGATTATCAAGGTGTAGGGCATTGTTGGAGGCGAATTCCTCCCAGGTGTCGGCTAAGACCCTTTTAAGGGTGTCATAATTGGCCAGATAGGAGGGAAATCTCCATATCCTCATGTTGTTGTGGGGCGTGAAACCGGTTAGCTGAATGGATATTGGGGCGTGGTCAGAAATGACAATGTCGTGGATGGTTGGTTGAAGGGCTAGGGTGCATAAGGGGGAGTTGAGGAAGAAATAATCTATCCTGGATAGCGAGTTATGGGGGTGGGAGAAAAATGTGAAGTCTCTGCCTTCTGGGTGGGCCACTCTCCAGATATCTGTCAGGGCCAGACTATCCGCCCACTGTGCTAGTAAGGAGCTTCTTAGCCGGATCTTTTCTGGGGCTCCTCTGGTTCAGAGAGGGGCCGGAAGTAGGGCCGCCGGATGGGGGTGACGTGTCCATTGGCAGATGGAGACATGTTTGGAGGAAGTGTTGTGCCTCATCCGGTGAATCAAATGATTTGGATTCTCCTGAGGGGGTAGTGAAGCGTAATATTGCTGGGTAGGCTAGTGAGAATTTGACACCTTTCTGGAAGAGTGCTGAGCATATGTGTTGGAAGGCTTTGCGCATTCTGGCGACTTCCTGCGAATAGTCCGCAAAGAGAAGGAGTTTGTTTCCATCCAGTTGGAGCGCCTTGGAGTTGCGAAAAGATTTGAGCAGATTGAACCTATCCACATAGTTAAGGTATCGGACTATGACAGCCCTAGGTGTTCTCCTGTCATTTGAGGATGCCCCCAGACGGTGAGCCCTTTCTACTGTGCAGGGACCAGGGAGGCCTAGGGCCTGTGGAATACGAGAGGTGCAGACCTCCATTAGGGATTCTGTATTAAAAGATTCAGGTAAGCCAATGATCCTTAGATTATTCCTTTGGGACCTATTTTCTAATTCATCCAATTTCTCAAGGATGAACTGTTGATTTTGTTTGAATTCCTTCTCCTGGGAGAATGAGGCCTGGACTTTGTCTTCTATCTCTGAGACCCTCCCCTCTAAGTCAGCAAGGCGTCTGGTGTGCTCTCCCAGCTCCCTGCTAAGCTGTGACATGCCCGCAGCTATTGCCCTGTCTACTGCTGCTGTGATTGTGGGAGAGAGGAGTGCAGCAACAGCCTGGACAAGCCCCGCAACCTGATCGTCTGTGTGGGCTGCCAGGGGTGCAGGCAGCTGGGGGACGCTCTGAGCGGCTGGAGCAGTGTCGCTCCGAGGTGATCCGTCCGCCATATTGGCCGCGTGGGGACCGTTCGTGCGGCCTGCGGCGCTCTGTTGGGAGGGCGCGGGTGAGGGTCCATGGACCACAAATTTGTCCATGGGCTGGTGGGCAAATGGGTCGGGGGTTCCGTGGGATAGTCTCTCACCGTCCACCGTCGGTCTGTGCAGGCTTAGTATGCCGAAGAGACGGAGCCGCTGTTCCACCCTCCGTTCACATCAGGCGCCGGAACCGGAAGTAGCGCTAGCTTTCAATGGCGTTTCTCTGCCTCTATTTAAAATCAGTGGTTCCTTATGGGAGCCCATTGATTTGAACAGAAGTCGCACTAGAAGTCGGATCATGACTATCCGACTTGCGGTGCGACTTGTGTGCTGAGGATCTTGAAGGGGAACCCCTGTAAAAATGAAAAAAAAAATTGCGTAGGGTTCCGCCCCAAGAGGTACCAGACCCTTTGGTCTGGTATGGATTTTAAGGGGAACCCCCACGTAAGTTGGATCGTCATGATCCAACTTCTGGTGCGACTTCTATTCAAATCAATGGGCTCCCATAGGGAACCATTGATTTTGAAAAGAGGCAGAGAAAGCCTGACGAGGCTTAACGCTGTGTATAGAACATGAAGGCACGTTTTTAAGTGTTTTTCCAGCATCAGCATCAAAACAGCTCTAGCGCTGCATCTTCAGAACACGCTGGTCCTGAGTTTTTTTTTACAGCTTAAAAATGCCTATGTCACTTACAGCTCAAAAATGTCAGTGTGTGTATGAGGCCATTGAATAACATGGATAGGCGCTTTTAAGCTGTAAAAACAGCTCAAATACGTGGCTGTAAAAACGCCCGTGTGTATGAGGCCTAAAAGTGTATGTCCACTTAAAATTTTTATTTTTTTGTTTTCAGCAGAATGGGGAAGGATTAGAACCCCTGTCAGACTATTACCACTATTCAGAGAGATTTTCCCTTCACTTCCTCTCCTGCTGATATTGTTTTAGTCCGGAAAGGCTAGCAACTCTGTCAGATATTCATTTCTGTCATCCCTGTTCCAGAATTTCCCCCTAACATCCGGTCTGGTGAAACTGTTTTCAGCAGGTCAGGAAGAGAGGGCAAATCACATTAATCGAGCCCCAAATTGTAAAAACCAGACAGGAGTTCTAATCCTTCACCAGTCTAAAAATAAAAAAAATATTTTAGCTTGACGCACACTTTAAAAATGCAAACTCTTAGGGACCTTTTCCGTTCCGTGTGTCCGTTTTTCATCCATCCGTTGACGGGTGAAAAACGGACATACATGTATCTCTATGCATCTATGCATCTCCGCAAAGATCCGTTTTTTCAGATGGAAGAAGACCCTATTTTTCTTCCGTTAAAAAAAAAGGAACGCCCGTGTGAAAGGGCCCTTACTCTTTTACTGAGCCTACGTTAAAGAAGAATTTCATTTAAATAGTCTGGGTCTACTACAACAATCAACAACTTTTGAGACAAAAAAACGCTTTTGTTGGGGGTGTGACCGGAAGCCGACCTGCATGGACATGTGATCGACCTGCTCTCTCTCAGCCCATGCTTCTAAGGGGACACAGGGGGGCTCTAAGCTCCAAATTTATGGGCAGATCCCGGGCCAACCATTCAGCTAAAACCCGTGGCTCGTCGCAGCCACCTCCGAGATCCTCTGCCAGCCTTACAGACTATTTTACACCGCCCGCCATGCCGCGGTCCGGCCGAGCCAAGATGGCGCTGGAGGCCTCCTCCTCACGCTTGCGGCCATAATCTCCAGACCAACGCTCAACTCCGGACCAGGAGAGGGGTAGAGACATAGTTACATAGTTAGTCAGGTTGAAAAAAGACACAAGTCCATCCAGTTCAACCAAAAAAAAAAAAAAAAAAAAAGAAAAAAAAAAAAAATATATATATACACATATATACATACATATATATATATATATATATATATATATATACACATATACACATACAACCAAATAATCCCATATACAATACTTCACCCACAGTTGATCCAGACGGGCCAGTCCTGACATCCCGGACCTTGTGGGGAGACGACCTGCCCCATGGAGCACCAGCAGTGAGCCCCGGCTTGCTACAGGCCTTGTCAGCGGCCGTGCCACACACAACACTGGGGTCGCCCCAGCTGCACACCCCCATGCCCTCCACACAATGCTCCGAGGCCTTCCTGTGCCTCCTGCGGACATTCTCCGACCCCTGCATCCGCGGGGAGGGTCCGATCTCCCCCGCACCCTCCGATGACTTGGCGCCGCCTGGGGGCCTGCACAGCTCGCATAGCCTCCACTCCCCAGCCTCTGCTGACTTCATGTCCGGACTGGCGGGACAGGCGGCGGACCCCTTGCTGGCGGCACCCACTCCGCCACCTCCAAAAATTCAGAGGGTTCCCCCGCTCCAGGGACCCGAGCACATCCAGGGGGGAGCGGTCGCCACAGGCATCCCCGTCCTGGTCACAGAGGCATTTATATACCTTGGGCGACAACTCCTCACCTGCCTTAATCCTACAGGATTGTACCAGGGCTATATCTCTATACAATAGACATAATTGTTTACGCTTTGGGTCCTCTTGAAAATCAACCAGGGAAAGCCTTGGCCTTATCGTGTTGTTTTAATTGATGCATGTCTCTTGTCTTCTCAATGCTAGAGCCAGAACAGCACCCACCCCGTATGTGTCCCGAGGAAGCTCTGGGAAGCGAAACGCGTTGACACACCAGTGTGGAAGAGATTCACAGAGTTCCTTATGCTTGCTAATTTGAGGTTACATTTGTAGCTGCAATGCAATCACTATATGTACAGAACTCTTCCTCCTAGTTAGCTGGGTATATGGGTGGTGCTCTCATTTGCTCAGTTAAGGGTGTTTTTTTATGTATATGTTGGTATATGTCATGTATGTATGTAATGTGTTCTAACATGAATAAAGCTATATTTTGTTATATGTTTGGCCCATGGTGCGCCTGCAAAGTCCTATCCATTTTTTGAGGGAATTGTTTCTTCAATCCTTCCATTTTATTCTCCATCTCACCTTAGAAACTCTGTTTAATTCCTTACTAGGGACAGAGCTCATGAAGCATTACGTCCTAAGGGTCCTAGCTCTGGACCACGAGATGTGATCTGCAGAATCCACTCCTTCCCACTCAAAGAGGAGATCATGAAAAAGGCCCGCACCGACCGAAAGATAATGTTTGAAGGAGCCCATGTCCAAACTTTTCCGGATCTCTCTTGGATAACTCTTCAGAAGAGGAGACTACTCCAACCCCTGCAACATACCTTACAAGACAAGGACATAACCTATCACTGGGGCTTCCTTTCAGCCTAACCGCAAAACTTAGAGGCAACTCTGCTCTGCTTCGCTACCCGGAGGACTTGTCCACCTTCTGTGCTATACTGGAGATTACATCCTCACAACTACCTGACTGGGACATAGTGTCCTTGCCACCCCCACAGTCCACCATGGGACAAAGCATCTCCCCAACTAAACGCTACGCCCCAGAAAACCAATAAACATAACAATAGATGAGGGACCCCCCCTCTACCACCCACCAAAGAGGGCTTTTGTATCCAACTCAGCCTGGTATATTCTCTGCCTGGCTCTGCCCAGCAAACAGAAACATTACCAATTATTGCTCCCCCCTCTAGCTCCCCCCCCCAGTTTAATGTTCACCTGCTATTTTGAGTTGGCATAGAAAGACTTGTGTTTGGTTGCCTTTTCCATCACTGACCCCCCCCTATATTTAGACCCTATCTGCAGAGATATCTTACTGTCTGCCCGCCCTTGAATGGGGCCAGACAGTAACCTAGGTGTCTATCACAGATAGTAGGCTACTTACAGCCTACCCTTGCCCAGTTTATACAGTAAACTGTATTGTTGTTGCATTATCCTTGAACAAATTTTTGCTTTTCCATTCCAGACTTCCTACAATATTCCTTCTGTCTCTTGGTTGCTTCTGACAGTCTCATCTGCGTCCCACTGGTCCTCCTGGAGAGTAAGTCCGCTTCCGGTCCGGGCACCCTCGCTGCTGATCAGATAAGTTTCTCCCATTCTCTGGGTGGGTTGCAGAATGACCAAGGTTCTGTCACTTAATGTACACGGGTTTAACTCTAACAAAAAGAGGAGGCTAGCTCTTCGGGAGTTCAAACAGTCTAACGCAGACATTATTATGGTTCAGGAGACACACTATGATAGGCAGGGCTCCTTCGCGTTCACATCTAGACTTTTCCCCCATGTCTACCAAGCCACAGGCCCTAACAAAAAAGCAGAAGTAGCCATATTAATTAAGCGCAACTCACCGTTCACATGCACTGAATCCATACTGGATCCATGTGATCCTACGAGGTTGGTGGTGCATGCAAGCCATCACCCTCTGCGTTGTTTATGCCCCCATGTCCACCAGATTTGTTTCCTGAACAAAATCTTCACTCGCCTTTTCTGCTCCAGCAATGAACATCTCATTGTAGGAGGGGATTTTAATCTGATACACTCCCAGCCATTTGACCGGCAGACTCTGAAACCCTGTGACATCCCATCCCGAATACTTCGGGAATCCCATCAATTTCGTCAGCTCATCAAACGCTTCGCCCTGTTTGATGTTTGGCACAACTACCACCCTGGGGACTGACAGTACACCTTTTTCTCATCACCACATCAGACTTATTTCCGCATAGATTATTTTTTTGTGAATATCCACACAGTAAACATAGTCCAAGAGGCAAAAATCCTCCTGATTACCTGGTCAGATCACGCTCCCATCCTGTTGACAGTGTCGCTGGGCACCCCACTTTGTAAACCTTGCCATTGACACCTAAACGGTTTCCTTCTCCAGCACCTTCCATTTAAACTTGAGTTTGCCTCATAATTACAAAACTATTTTGCTGAAAATGACACACCGGATGTCTCCATCGCGGTCTTGTGGGAGGCCCACAAGACTGTGATTCGAGGCAGATGCATAGCACTCTCATAGGTTATGAAAAAGAATGCAAACGCAGTCAGACTGTGCACTGAGCAAGAATTCAGAAACTTGGAGCGCCAGCTCCAGTCAGGACCGTCCTTGTCCTCACCATAAAAAGTCATAAATCTGCGTATGACTCTCAAGGACTTGGCACTGGGAAGGGTTGAGAAGGCGCTACTTAGATTAAAACAGAAATATTCTGATAAAGGCAACAAGGCACACACCCTGCTGGTTAGGAAGTTAAGGGACCAAGCCCTTGAGACCACCCCCTCAGCAAATTAAGGACCAAGAGGACCGTCTGATCTCCCAATCTCAGGGGATAGCGACAACATTTAGAGACTTCTACGAAGATCTCTATAATAATAAGGAAATTCCACATAACCCCCCAACCCAACGAAATCTTTGCCGTCCCACAAAGCTCTCGGACCGGACAGTCTACACTATGAATATTACAAAGCCTTCATGCCCATGCTATTACCCTACATGTCCGAAGCCGGACAAAGATCCCTCCATTTGTGCCAGCTACAGACCGATTGCCCTCTTGAACTCCGACTTGAAGGTCATTACTAAACTTCTCTCCATACGACTGAATGCAATCCTACCATCCTTGATCCATAAGGACCAGGTTGGCTTCGTTCCGCTCAGCCAAAGCCAGAGACAACACCGGGAAAATTATAGACGTGGTGGATGTCGCAAACCGTGAGTGGACTCCTTCCTTGCTACTCAGTCTGGACACAGAGAAGGCCTTCGATCGCCTTGGATGGCCTTTTCTGCTTGACACTCTGCGTTTTCTGGGATTTACGGAGCCCTTTTTGAATGCGATCATCCACCTCTATAACAACCCAACCTCTCAAGTGAAAACCCCTTTTGCCCTTTCAGCTCCATTCCCAATCACCAACAGAACACGTCAGGTTTGACCACTCTCTCCTCTCCTTTTTGCACTTTGTGTAGAGCCTTTGGCAGTCACTATTAGGAGAAATGCGAACATTGGGGGTATACTGACGCGGGAGAAAGAATTTAAAATATCCCTTTTTGCCAACAACATTATCCTGACATTGACCCAACCTCACATTTCCTTGCCCAACCTGCAGGCCGAACTCAACCACTTCAAGACACCCTCGGGTTAAACAAAATAAACTCCTCCAAATCTAGGGCTCTCCCAAACAATATCCCTGCAGAGGAAATCGGCCGATTAACAGCCTATTTTCCTTATACGTAGAACTCCTCGTCCCTGAAATACCTTGGTACCTCTATAACAACACACTTTTCCTCGCTCTGTCACGCAAATCCCCCCCCCCCTTTCACCAAATTAGAATGCTACTACAAAAATGGAAAAAAACTCCACAACTCCCTTTTGACGTGTGGCCTCCATTAAAATGACCATACTCCCTAAACTCCTGTACTTATTTCAGACACTGTCAATACCTATCCCCTATGCACATTTGAGAAAACTACAAGCAGATCTGATTCAATATATATGGAACTACAGGCGCCATAGGATCCACTGCCAGGTGCTTTTGACTTTTCCTTCGGAGGGGGGACTGGCGTTTCCCAACCTAGTTAAATACTATCAGGCGGCCCAACTCTGAGCCATCGCTTCTTGGTTCACCCAATGGTCCTATAATAAGTGGACTGGGATTGAGAAGTTATGGCTGGCACCTATACACCCCAATAGCTTTTTATGGAATGCAAACGCAGAGGTAGCCTCTGACCGCCTGCTGAGTACTGTCTCCCACCTTCGATCACTTTGGCATACACTCTCCCGGCAACATAGTCTCACCTCCGAAAAATTCCTACTAACTTCCTTTTTGAACAACCCTGAATTACCTTCTGGCCTTACCCACTCCATGTCTTCCCCGTGGGCAGTGAGGAAACTGTTTCATTATGGCCACTTGGTCGATCCCGTCTCTCGGAAGCTTATGACATATACTAAATTACAGGATAAATTTGGACTACCCCGACAAGTATTTTATAGCTATTTACAGATCCGCCATTATGCCCAGTCGAAAGCCCCCAGCCTACAGTTTTATACCCCTACTCTCTTCGAGCAGATAGTCCTGGAGGGGACGGTGAGAAGAGGCGTGGTTTCAGACATATACAAAATACTGAATGAATATTTGTTTCAGAATCAGGGCACACGCCACTATATGCAAAAATGGGGACAAGCCCTAAACCAGGACATTTCCATGACGGAGTAGCAGGTGATATGGACTATACAAAGAAAACTCGTACAAAGTCATGTTCTTTTGGTACATGACCCCAGAGGTCCTACACTCCATATACCCTGCTACCTCAGATAGATGCTGGAGGTATCCTTCTGCACATATACTGAAGCTGTTCAATTATCACCTTATACTGGCAAAGGGTACAGCAACTTGTTCAAAACCTCTTTGGCCCACAAATCCCACTGGAGCGACCCTCTTTTTGCTGGGCTTTCCCCCGTGTACGCTTCCAAATTGCAGAATAAACTGCTACGTAATCTCCTTACAGCGACGAGGTGCTTGGTGGCGCTCCACTGGAAGAGCCACCTTCCCCCTATACAGGAAGCCCTGTATGCTAGAATTAAAGATGTGGAATTGATGGAAAGAATGATGGCTAGGATACAGGACCGGTTGGAAGCCCATAACCGCATATGGGAACCATGGCATCTCCAGGAGGACCCAGGATGACAGAGTTCTTTTGATTTTTTTTTTCGCCTCCCCTTACTTTCACTTTTCTTCCTTGTATCTGTTTTATCTTTTTGTACTGTAGTTACTTAATGGTTGAAGGATGTAACACTGATGTTTGGACATGTCATTGGATGCTTGCACACCGAATATGTTGACTTTGCTGGCTCAGTTTCCAGCCACCCCCCCCCCCCCTTCTGCTCACTTTTGCAACCCAAACCCCCTCTCTGATCATCTCTGCACCCCCTCTTCTCTCCTTTACACCCAAACCCCCTTTCTCTACTAAACTCTGCACCCCAAATCCCTTCCACTCTGCTAATCTCTGTTCCCCTAACCATCCTCTTTGATCATTTCAACACCCCCTCTCTGATCATCTCTGCACCCCAACATTCCCTTCTCTGATCATCTCCACACCCCAACATTCCCTTCTCTGATCATCTCCCCACCCAAACATTCCCTTTTCTGATCATCTCCACACCCCAACACTCCCTTCTCTGATCATCTCTGCACCCCAACACTCCCCTCTCTGATCATCTCCGCACTCCAACACTCCCCTCTCTGATCATCTCCGCACCCCAACATTCCCTTCTCTGATCATCTCTGCACCCCATCGCTCCCCTCTCTGATCATTTCCGCACCCCAACATTCCCTTCTCTGATCACCTCCGCACCCCAACACCCCCCTCTCTGAT